>PVKA01034502.1:0-23409 GCA_004027165.1 Ctenomys sociabilis
TAGCTCAGGCTGGTCTCGAACTCACAACAATCCTCCTGCCTCAGCCTCCCAAGTGCTGGGATTACAGGCATGCGCCACCATGCCCGGCTTGAAGTTGTCTTTTTGGAATGGAAAGAAAGCTTTCCTCTGTCCCTCTTTCTCTCCCTCCTCACCTCACCACCATAGGGTGTTGTTCCCCACTGTTGTCCCCATTATCCACATTATTGCGGCCCCTGTCCCCACCACCACCACTTTCCTTCCAAGCACTTCTCTTCACGTAGTCCCAGGTTCTAGGAAGACACTGCAAGGGCTTTGGGGAGAAGCTAGCCAAGAAAATGACCATCATAGAGAGGGGACCTCAACACTTCCTTCCACCTTATCTGCTTCTGCACAGCCCGCTTTTTCCTTGGGAACCAGACCTTCTTTTCTGTCTCCCATCTTACTCTGCCATCTGTCTCTTCTCAGCATGTAAGCATGTCCTGCGGCGTGCTCAGACATTCTCTGTAGCCCCACATCTCTTCCTTTTAACCACTTGGCCGTCCTTTTTGTTTCATCTTAGGCAAGCAGATCATGTACATTATTAGTACCAATGTCTAGCAACAATTAGTGCTGGACAGTTGGATGAGAGGGTGGATCCTAAGACATGGAATATTGAAATCCAGTTGGGAACACTAGGTTCCACCCCCATTAATAATGTTCTTACCTCTCTCTAGCAATTTCATTTTATAAGGTGCATTAATATCTGTTGTCCCAGTTGGCCCTCACACATTCCTGCAATATAGATGCTAAATTAGCAAGTTATGTTTTCCCCCCTTTTCTACTCTCCATTCAAAACCTCTTTGATGAAGTCTTGCCTGATAAATCCTGTCCCCTGCTCATCATTTCTAAGCCTTTCCCCAGGCGTGAGGGTGGCTGTTAGGACCTCACATTGCAGCGGTATGATTGTGTGGCTTATTGTTCACGTCCCCATTATGACTGAGTGTGGTGCTAATAATCTGATAGCCTTGCTTCTGCTCCCCTATGTCCCCATCGGAGCACACACAACAGGAATGCATAGCTGGAGTTGCCAGAAAAACACCGATTGCCAACTAACTTCTAGACCTAATGTGATTTCACAGGAATTACAACTATCTGCCACTTGAGGCCAAGAAGCCCTGCGTCTCCTTGACCAGCTCCTGGGGGGACCAGACCTTCAGGCTGCACTGGTCTAACGTGCTGGAGAAAATGGCAGACCTGTTGGTAAGCAGATCTAATTGGAGCTGGGCTTCACAGACCTGGAAACCAGAGCAAAGTGCAGGGTTCCCCCCAGCAGAGGGCCCCTGCCTCAGTTTCCATGTCACTGAATTGAGGCTGTTGTCTTTTGGGAATGTGTGTCTTCTGTTGCATGGATCCAGGAGAATGAGAATACATTTTGAAGATTCCCAGGACTTTAAGTCAAACCATCTGAGTTCAGATTCCTTTTCTGCTCTGCAGTTAGGGGACCTGGCCATAGGCTGACTTCTTATCTCCAAGGGCTAGGAGCCTGCACACATTCTGACAGAGCCTCTAAGGCCTGGCTTCCCCCAACCCTTTCCTCCTGCTCATCTTTCTTCCCAGTGCATGTGTCTCAGGATGCATGTCCTCTGCTCACTGTCCACTTCCCTCATAATGACCCTTGTCATGTCCCTCCCATGGCACCAGAGGCTATCCCAAGGAGAGAATGCATTTCTCCTTCCGTTTGCTCAGTTATCTTGTTGTTTAAATAAGCATATTGTCTCTGGCTATGGGATTCTGGGCACCCAGGATCTAAACTCTGGGAGCACCCCAGAGGCCTGGCATGGTAGGTGGTCTTGGGATGGTAGGCGGTATATGGCAATGACTATATATTTATATACTTAATAATTTCACTTTTCCTTTGGTGCTTGTTACCACACCACATAGAGGCCACAGATTGTCTTTGGGGCTTGGTTCTCCTTCAGACAGAATAGAGAAGTTATTACTGAGTTTTAACAAAACAAATCAGAATTTTTTGGAGACCACAGAAGCATTAACATTCCTAATTCCCATCTCAGTCAGTGATGGCTAACCTGATGTAGCTTACACTCCATTCTGTATTGGTGGTGGGTTATTCTTACCTTATTTTACAGATAAGGAAACTGGGCGTAATGGGTAAATAGTAGAACTTGGATTTTAACCAGAAAGTGTGACCCCAGTTTCTCAATCTTTAATATTCTATGATGTTGTCTGTTTTTCTAGTGAAAAGAGAAAGAGAGAAACATGAACCTGGCACCAGACTCTGGCATATGATAGAAAAGAGATTTGTGAATTCTAGAACAGCAGTGGCAGTGTGTACAATGGTATTCAAGAATCATTTCCACCTAGGCTCCTGCAAAAAAACCTAGAACTTAAGCCCCAAAGCAAAAGTGAAATTATTAAGTATATAAGTATATAGTCATTGCCATATACCACCTACCATTCCAAGGCCAAAATTCATACAATCAGATGAATGCATAGCTTTTAATTTCAGAGATGGTTCAATACGGGTATATTACTGTTTGAAAAACTGACTTGAGCATAGCTTTTGACTTTTGATAATTATATCTAATTTAATCCTACATTGTTAGATTTCCCATGAGACTAGGTTTCTCCACAGGGTAGACTCTAAAGAAATAGCCCCCAGTTAGAGAACAAATCCGTGGCAGAAATGGTGAGTTTGAGCGATGGAGGTGAAGATATTCTCTCGAACAGTCTCTGAGAAAAAGAAGGTACAAGGTTAGGATGAAGTTACACTTCCTGTTCCAGCACAAGAACTCTGCTTTCATTTCTGAAACAACAGTAACAAAAATAACCCCTTCCGTATATTCTGGAATGTTCAGTCCACACCTCTAGTACTACCCTAAGTCCCACAGCTCATTCTCCCTGCCTGTGGTCTGTTCGCAGGAAGAAGGAATAGAAGAAGTGAGAGAACTGGTCAAGATTTCCAAGGAGGCACCAGAGGAGAAAATGAAGGCCGTGCTGGGTGACTTCATCAGTCAGAGCAGGTGCTGGTAGATCAGAGCTGAGCTCAGCAGAATCGACCTTTAATTACCATGGGGAAGCAGTCTGCTCCACAGGCATTCAGACTGGCATTGTGCAGTGTTATGTCCTTCTTTATGCTTGCAATGACCTAGCTGGCACTTGTAACTTCTGCTTCTGGACTCTTGAACAACTACCACATAAACCAAAAGGGAGACAAAAGACCAACAAACGGAGTGCAGAGTTTCTCTACAAAACAAACAAAATTCCTACAGAGTTAGTGCCCAGCACAATGCTTTGTGTTTCGTAGATATTCAGCAACTATTTGACAACTAGATGGATAAATAGTGTCATATATGACTTAATTGAAATTTCCATATAGCACATTAATAATGACTCTTACTGTAGGTGTCAGACAGTATTATAAAAGATTTAAAAGTGTGGTGTCTTAGTTACTTTCCTTGTTGCTGAGACAAAACAGCGGACACCTAAAGTTAAAGGAGGAAGGGTCTACTTAGCTCACAGTTTGCAGAGGTTTTGGGCCATGGTCAGCTGGCTCCAAGGCAGGGAGGATGGCAGAGGGGCAGCAGCTCATGGCAGCAGAAGACAGCGAAAGCAGATGAGGGAAGAGCGAGACAAGCCTCTTTCCACCCTTCTATTGTACCCAGTCTACCCAAATTAGGGAGGTGCCAGTCCGGTCAGTGCCCAATCCAGCAATCACCTGCCCTTCAGTCCACTTCCCTGAATTCTAGCATTGGGCAACAACTCAATCACAAGCTCTGGATTCAGCCACCTCAGAAAGAACCATGAAAAAACCCATCTAACACTGTATGAGGCTTTGGGGGGACATCTATATACAAACCCTAACAGAATGTATAGCTGTGTGTGGGTTACAAATTACTCCAAAGCTCAGTGAATGGACACAATATTTATTATTTCATGGTTTCTGTGTGTCAGGAATCCAGGAGGAACTCAGAGGGGCCCCCTGGTTAGGACTTTTCCTGGATTCAAATGCAAAATCATTGGCTTGGCTTGAAGACACCGCTAGGCTCAGCTGGGAGGGAGTCACTTTTAAGTCATTCACATGGTTATTTGCAGAATTCAGTTCTTCATAAGCCACTGCACAGCGGGCACCAGCTCCACTCTGTCTCCCAGAGTGTGGCAGCTTCCTTCACCAGAGTGAGCAGAAGAGACAGAAAGTACCCACCTGTAAGACGGAAGTGACCAGGGCTTCAACTGAAAGTGTCACTGCATCACCCTTGAGGCAGTCTAGTAGGAGCAGGTCACAAGCAGGGGGAGAGGGTCACACAGTGACATGAATTACAGGAGGTAAGGTTCACTGGAAACCAGCTTACAGGATGCCTTCCCTGCGCAGAAACAACTTGACCAACTCTTAATTATCTCAAGATGAGCAAAAATGAGAATTTGCCTGAATGAAATTAATAGAAAGGGAATAGAGATTAATTTGGTGAAAGGCAAAAACCAGTAAACAGGCAGTAGAAAAACCTGATTATCCTGCTTTGTATTCTCTGCCTCCTAATCTCTCAAATGCTCAGCTGATTTTATTTTATAGAATGAAAGGAACAAAATATTTTTCAGTCCTTCAGCTTCTATTAGAACAAGTCTGTTCAGCACTAATGAAGATGCACCAGGATGCGGAATACAGCTCGTGGTTGAGAGCTGCTTGATTGTTCTCTAGTGCTTCTAAGAGAGCAGTATCACTGCCTGTGCTTTTCTTCTTTATGGTATTTTATTCATTTATTTAATATTTGGTACAGGGTGTCAGTATGCAACTCAGACTAGCAAGTCTAGACCTGAGGCAGCAGCTTAGCGATCCTCCTGTTTTCAGCCTCCCCAGCACTGGGGTTACATGTGTGTACCACCACACCCAGTCTCATTGGCTGGCTCAGTGTCTATGGGGGCGGGGCCAGGGCGGCATGTGGTGCCAGGGATTGAACCGCAGTCTTTGTGCTTGCCAGAGCAGTTGCTTAGTCTGCTGAGCTATCTCACTCACCCTGGCATTTTATTTTATCAGGCCATGTTTGCTTACATAATGGTCACATTTCTGGTAGGGTATTGACACTTTACATAACACATCTTCATTCTTTTTTCACTCCATCACTTCCCCTCTTTCCTGCTCCCCAAAGCATGAATAGTTCAGGAACAAAATAACAGAGAATAAGAAGCAAGTAGAGAGAGAACTTTTGAAAGAGGCAGGGACCAAGAGATGGAGGAAGAAATAAAGATCTAGCTCATTGTATCTCTATTTCTCCTTCACTTTTTACTTGAAGGAGAAGCACTATATATTAGCGACATACATAAAAACAATATATATTAATGCTACTCCTGCTGTGAGCTAAGGGGCACCTGCAATTTCCTTTAAGCATCTTTAAAAAGCTTTGTAATCTGATATTTTCAGAAACTAATTTCAGGCAAATGTATAGCTCATTAACTTTTTATATTACGGGATTACTGGAAGGTGATAACTATTTCACTTTTTCTATGAGTTTTTAACCAACTGAAAAAATATTCATGAAGGTCACTCAAAGATCAAAATGTGAGCTTTATGTTTAGCAAGTCTAGACCTGGGACAGCAGCTTGGACCAGAGGTGGGGTGGGCTTTCTGCTCCCCACCCATGATACCTGTGGTCGAGCAGCTGGAGCTTTGGTGTCTCCTCCAGTGAGGACAAGTGACAGCCCATGCATGCAGAGGTGACACAAGGCACCTACAGCCAGCAACCAGGGTGGGACAGGAAGATGGAGAGAGAAGGGAAGCAGGGCTAGATCACTACCCCTACTCTGTTAAGAAAGCGGATTGTTTTTCCCCATGTGGGGTGGAGATCCTGCACGCTTGCTAAGTCCACCTGGGTGATCCTTCCTGGGAGTGGCACGGAATCCTTTATGCTGCTCAGAGGTGGCAATGGGGCAAGGAGACTCTCAAGATGTAATACCTTCTGTGCTTAAAAAAATCAAGATAAAATGTAGCTTTACTCAGAATCCCCTCTGTGTTTCCTTTATAAGTGCTTTTCTTCATAGAAGGACCACAGGCTCATGGTAACAAGCAAACACACCCCAAAGTGGGGGAGGAAGAAGTAGACATAGTCTCCGTTGCTTCTCCAATCCCACTTTCCAGAGAGGACATCTAGACATCTAGAGATTTTTTTTTTTTTTTGTGTGTGTGTACATTTGAAAATGCACATTCTCATAGACACACTCATAAAAACACTCTGCCTCTTCCCAAGTGGCACCACTCATTTTGCCCAGCAGGTTTCCATTTCTTAACAATCTATCACAGACACCTCTGACAACGCACGCAAGGACGTCCTCTGCTCAGCTAACTAGGCCCTAATGAATCGGCGCTGCACCCCTTTACCTTGTTACTCCACAAAGTGCCCCAGTAAATACCATTGTGTAAACAAATGCTTCTCAAATTGTTCAGGTGATTGTGGAGGGTAAGAATTCTAGTGTAATTTTTGATCAAATTATATGTACATTTAGGTGTTAAATGTGTACCAGGTAGTTTTTAGAACACTGTCATAGCTTACTGTCTTCTACAGTAACGGGTTCTCTCCTGCACTCTCCCACACCTTCACCAACCCTGACCAATCATTCTTAGAGGAAATACTACTGATTTTAATTTGCATTTAAATGATCACTACTGAGGACAGGATCTTATTTTTTTCAAGTTCTTTTGCCACTCACATTTCTTCTTGAATTTCATTTATAACCTTTCTATTTGCCTACTGAACATGCTTTTAACTTCACTGCTCCAAAAATGTTATTACTTAGGAAGGCTGGGACGCATCTCAGTATTGAATCAAAAATATTTATTTTAGATGCATGGTGAGGCATGCCTGTAATCCCAGCACTTGGGAGGCTGAAAACAGGAGAATCACTATGAGTCCTATCTATGTAGTAAGACCCTGTAGACCTTGTATGAAATACATTTAAAATATATATCTATATATCTAATCTCTCTCTCTCTCTCTCTCTCTCTCTCTCTCTCTCTATATATATATATATATATATATATGTATATATATATATATATATAATATATATACTGGGCATGGTGGTGCACGCCTATAATCCCTATAATCCCAGTGCTGGGGAGGCTAAGACAGAAAGATCACTGTGATAAAAATAAAAATAAAAATTTACTTTACATACAACTTTCCAGGAGATTTGTAGTGTGCTTTAAATTTGTAAGGCAAAGCCGGGCATGGTGGCGCAGGCCTGTAATCCCAGCACTTGGGAGGCTGAGGCAGGAGGATTATTGTGAGTTCAAGACCAGCCTGAGCTACAAAGTGAGTTTAAGGCCAGCCTGAACTACATATGAGACCCTGTCTCAAAAAGACAAAAAAATAAATAAATAAATAAATAAAAATAAAAAATTAAAAAAAAATTTGTAAGGCAAAAGAAAATTGTTTTATTTTTTGTGTGGTCATCACCACAACGAACATATTATGAAAGAAAACAGGTTAAATATTCATTTCCCAAAACTAACATGGGGTCTGGGGCCCATTTCCGGTTCTCATTTTGTTGAAAGGTAGTGCATTGTTAATTCTTTCTGTGGACCCATTAGCTTTCTGTTGGACTGTGGAAAGTGTACTTGCAAATCTCTGGAATTATAGAAGTGGATTTTCACCAAGAAGCTTTAAAATTGTCATTCTTCCCTTTCAGTTCCTTTATCTCTGAAGCTGAAAAAAAGCCCAAGACAATGAACCAAACCACTTTAGATAAGAAACGACTTACACTCTATTCACAGGAGCTGGTATGTGACAATCTATTTATACTCTGAACAGGGTTAAAACATGGGCTTTAAAAATGAACCCCTGAATGGAGCCTAGGTCACAGGACAGACAAAGACAAGGTTTAAAGGACATAGATTTACGCACTGCAGAGTCTGGAGAAGGCACTCTGCATTGATGTGAGAAGGGACTGCAATTCATCAAAGGTTTACAGGGAGGAACTAGATTTCTGCTTCCCGTTGGGGTGGACAGCTGGCTCTCTTGCTTATTTCCTTGGTATTTGTATTGTGTTAAAATCCGCAGACTCATTTGACTGTCTGCTTTACAAGTGAAGATGCCAGAAAAAATAACTACCCGCCCTCAGTGCCTTCTATGTGTTAAGAATGGTGCCAGAAGTTGTATTTGACAAGGAGCAGTGGTCAGTGGCCCTCTGTGTCCTGAGGCCTGCTCAGAGGCTATGGCTGAGCTGCCTTGCCAAGAGGCAGTGGCTAGAATGTCCAGACCAGATCAGGATCTGGACTGTCACCTGGAAAGTCCAGTTCCAGTAGTGGTGCGTGGGTGGGGGTGGGGGTGAGACTTTATGAGCACCCATGATGGGTCTGCAACAAAAGGTCATTCAGCATTTAATTTCTTTAGGATATTTTAGACATCTGATTGGCTGTCAGAATATTGAGTGGTTTTTAAAACATAGGTCACAGCTAGTGAATCAAAGGCCAGAGGCTAAGGCTCAGGCATTACGGTTCCTCATGCATCCTTCTTTCTGGGATACTCCTTTCTGCCCTCCAGAACCCCTAGTGGAGCCTGCATCCCTTCAGCAAGATCACCCATGTTTCCAGCCCTTATTCTTCTCTGCTCTCTGGATGAGGTCTCTACCATGTCCCTCCTCTACTGAGCTCTGTCCTCTCATTGCCTAGCACTGCTTGGCCTGACCACACTTCCAGTTTTAACATCTCTGCAAGGGCCCAGTCTGTTCCTCTAGATCAGGGTGTCCAGCCTTCAGTGGACATTCTCTGTGTTTGTCTCCTGTGTCTGTGACCTTGATAGGTCCTGGTCAGCTCAATTCCTTATCTACTTTGTTCTGCATCCCATATCGCCACTGCTGGCCATACTTACTGCTCCGGTGAGAACCCCAAGTCCATGTTTAATCTTCTTTTGGAGATTAAATAGAGGAGCATCATACTAAGTTACATATGCAGCCCTTTAAAACATTTTAACTTTTGAAACAGGGTCTAATTAAACCACCAAATTGCACAGGCTGGGCTTGAGTTTCTGATCTTCCTGCCTCAGCCTCCCAGAGTTCTGAAATTATAGGCTTGTGTCACTGTGCCCAGCTCAAGGTAGACTCTTGTCCTTCATTTTAGAAGCCAGACTGATGCCAAGCCCTGTTGGCTCTATGCCTTGAATACTCTGCGACTTCCTCTATATCTCTATCCCTCCAGCCACTGAGCAGTTGCTTAGCCCTTTGGCCTGGGCTTGCTTTAGTAGTTGTTCTCCAACCCATTTTCCCTACTACAATTGTAAGAGTCTTAAACATGAATCTGGTTGTGTTTAAAGCAATCACTGGAGTCTCTCAATCACTCATAAAGTAAAGTCTGAATTTATTTTGTGCAATCCATGGGGTGCTCCACACACAGCACCCCAGCCTTGCTCTCCCTTACTGCCTCTTATCCTCTGGTGAATTCTCATTACCTTTTAAAATTCAGCTTAAATGGCACAGCCTCCGTAAGGCCTAACTTTGACCCCAAAGGCCTCATGCTACTTTGCCTATTTAATTATTTACATATATTGTTTTCATCTCACCAAACTGTTCAAGCCAAGGGGACAGGAGTCATTAAATCTGAGCTGATCCCCACCCTTGTGTCCCAGCACATTTCCTTGTATGTACTGGGCATTCAGTTCTCCCTCAACATCTCAAAAGTCTTTCCATGTGCTGGCCCTGTGCTATGTGAGGGGAACAAAGAACTGAAAGGACTCAGAGTCTGTTCTTTAGGAAGGTACAGATTAGCGGTTTCATTCATTCCATAAGCATTTAACATCTTCTATGTGATAAAAAATGTGTTGTATCGCAGATACATGACAATGTCTCTGCCAGACAGTGAGACCACTAGGAAAGGACAAGATGGAGGAAGTCCTTGTCCTAGTGCACTGTCCAGCGTAGAAGAAAAAGGCTGGATGAACATTAAATACATGAAAATTATAATTGTGTGGGAAATCTTTAAATTTGGTTCTCAGGCAAGCATGCAGAAGCAACACCATGGTGACACTTAAATTCAAGCCATGGGAGCTGAGGAAGAGCCCTGGATCAAGAGGAAGCACAGCCAAGGCCCTGCTACAGAGTCAGCCAGCGTGGTTGTCTAGAACCTCCTGAGGACCAGAGCACCGGGGCACAGTGAATGAGGAAGGGAGCTGTAGGCAGCTGTGAGAAGCTACAGGGGACAGGGCCAGCTCACACAGGGCTGCTGTAGAGCTTGAATTTTATTCTTCCCTAAGCCTCAAATGCGGGCTGAATAAATGAATCAAAATGCTTTCAGATGTTCCAGCCATGCCACAGGCTCCCAGGCAGGATGGGTGGGCTTGGGATGGGAGCACCTGTGGCTTCAGAATGAGTAGCTGAGTACGATAACTTAAGGACACAAGGACCCATCTGAGGACCAGCTCTAGCTCTTCCACTGAGGGCTGGAGCACTTCGTGTTCTAAGCCTTCAAATGAGAATGGCTGTTCCTAACTCACTGGGTATTGAAGATAAAGAAAGACTAATAAACTGGTTGGAATATTGCCTGCCATAGACTAAGAACTCAGCACACTTCAGCAGGAAGTCTAGATCCATGTCCCGGCTCAGAAAGCTGAATACCCTTGGCAAGCCACTGTCCTTTCTGGACCTCTACTACTGATTTATCTGCCCTAGTGTTCTCTGTTTCCACATTCCTATGAAATTTATATTAAACCAGCAGTGTACACAGCGACAGAACCTGACCCAGGGCTCTGTGCGAGCTTGCCACACTGGAAGGAAGGCTCTGCCGCACCAAGGCAGTGTTCATGGTCCAGACTTCTAGAAAGATCTATACTGACTCTTATCTTGTTTTAGGAGGTGATGGCTAAGGAAGCCAAGGGGATCATTCAGCAACAGAAGAAAAAATTCTCTCTTGATGAAATGATCCAGGAAGCCCAAAACTTTGTGGAGAAAATCCGCTTCCTGGTTGATGAGGTAAACAACTCCAAAGGCAAGCTGTTGAGATTAGACCAATGGCTCCTTCATGAAGGCTGGTGGGGCTAGGTGTAAGAGATGGATTAATGTGTTCCCCAGGCATCTGAGTGCTCAGGTGCCACTAGCTTAGTGATGAGAGAGATGGTTTCAATTACAATGTGTAGCTTTATTGCTTTTTATAAAGTCTCCCTATTCTTCAAAATACAAATCATTCTTCCTCTTTGACTCAAGAAAGATCAAAATATTCACTGCCATCACGGGAACTTTGTGGGTTTTTAAAAATGTATTTGTTATAGGGTTTTACTATGCTACCACACCTGGACACAATTGCTGGCTCAATGTGCCCAAGGGCAGGGCTGGCACAAAATGTGGTACCAGGGATCGAACCTTGAGCCCTGAGTGCTTGCCTAAGCAGACGCTTAGTCTGCTGAGCTATCTCTCTGGCCCTCATCGTGGGAACTTTGATCAGGTTCAGCTTTAAGGAGATATAACCTGGCCTTAATTATTATTTTGTTGTTGTTGTTCAGGGAATCAAACTCAGGACCTTGCACTTGCCCTAATGTAAAGGTCCCACAGCATCTCATATTAAAGTTAGCTGTAGGCAGGGTCTTCTGGAATGTTGTTGAAAGGGCCCTTATATTTACATGTCAGATACTGAAGCTCTTTCCTGAAGCCTGAAAACATGTAGAAACTTCTTAAACCAGGTTTGTGAGGAAGTTCTTAGGGACAAGCAGAGATTAACTACTGTTGTTCTTGAGAATTAGAATTCATCCCCCAGATCAGTCATTCCCTGGAGCCACATGAAGGAGAGGAGCTGGCAGTCAGGAAACGTGGGAATTTTGGTGAGGAGCCAGAAGGTTTAAACCAGGCCTTCAGCACGCAGGCCCATGAGTGAGTGGCCCGGGCCAGGAAAACTGCCCCATCTTCTCTAGCAGCTCAGAGAGAACGTACGGGTGCTCACTTCCAGGGCCAGTTATATTTGAGTGCTGGCGGAGAGCACAGACCACCTGCCACCTGCTCTGGAGTGTCACACCCTACTTAATCATGGACTATTGCTTTTCTGTTTTGATAGGTTGATTCACAAATCACCATTTCAACACTCACAGTGTAATGAGAAACTTGGTGTGGAGATCTGCGCTTATCTTTTAAAAAATCATTTATTTATTTATTTATTTATTTATTTATTTATTTATTTATTTGATACAAGGTCTTGCCATGCAGCTCAGACTCCTAGTGATCCTCCTGTCTCAGCTTCCCCAGCACTGGGATTATAGTTGTGTGCCACCAAGTCCGGTTCCAGTGGCCGGGTGCACCTGGGGTTCTGGGGCTGGCATGACATGTGGTACCTGGGACTGAACCCGGGTCCTTGCACTTGTGAGGCAGGCACTTAGACCTGAGCTATCTCCCCAGCCTGCACTTCCTATCTTGATGAGAAGAACTTTAAATTTTCCTTTTTTTTTCTGTGCACTTTTGGGTTTAGCTGAAGTAACTACCTAACTAGCATACCTGGTGATTGTATTTTATTTATTCAAGTTTCTAAAAGATTTGCTTTCCCTTACTTGAGAGCAGGTGAAGCCATTTAAGGACATCATGTATGTTTGGCTTTGTCTTCTCATTTGAATATTTTGGAAAGGTTACCTGACTCTAAGAGGTCTGGTACTTTGAAATGAAACATTACTGCACTAGAAAAACAAATCCATGGGAAATTGTAGAAAATATTTGCTCTACAAATAGAAAGAGAAGGCCATCAAAGATGCCAAGCCATAGGCCAGGTGTGACCTCAGAGCCCAGTGTGCAGTGTGTGTGACCTATAGGATTTACCTGGAGCTTTCTCTTTTGAGGAAGCAGCACTAAGCCCGTTTGATTGCCCAGATGTTGAAGGACTAGGGGTTTCATGGCACAGAGCGTTCTGGAGAAGAGGAACTCTTTCAAGACAGGGGAATGAATGCTAGAGGTGCATGTGCCCCACACCAGCCCACCCATTCCTGTTCCCTCTACACACAGCCGCAGCACACCATCCCTGATGTCTTCATCTGGATGCTGAGCAATAACAGGAGAGTGGCATACGCCCGCGTCGCCGCCAAAGACTTACTGTACTCCCCCGCCAGGGAGCAGATGGGCAAACACTGTGGGAAGATCAAAACTCATTTCCTCAAAGTAAGTCTGCTCTATTTTTGACTACAAGGTGAGAAAGTTCTATTTTTCTTGAGTGGCTCAGAATTCCCAGTCTGTGTCCGTGTCTTTGACTCTTCCCCAGGGCTTTCAGAGGTAGGAGGACAGCTTGACTTCTGTCTGTCTTGATGAAATTGTGACCCAAGAGACCACCTTGGGGCCAAAGCCCTTCTGATCTTCCAGTTACTGTGTCACTGGATGCATGTATGTTTTATTTGAATCTAAGGACTGCATTTTTTTTTAAGGACTGCATTTTAAGGGGCTTTGATTTTTATTTATTTGGTTACTAGTAAAAAATGAACATTTTTCTCTTAGTTCTTCATGGACTGCTCTCTTGTGTAATTTGTCCATGGTGGATTTTTATGAGTTATCTATATTTTCAGAATGGACCTCATTAAATATATCTAGTTAATACATATTAATTAAAAAGAAAGGGCTGGGAAAATGGCTCATTCCCTGCCAAGCACAAGGCCCTGAGTTCAATCCCCAGTTCCACCAGAAAAATGAAATAAAAAGTATAAAGAAAACCACAAGAGGAATAGAACTCCAGTTTTGGGTTCATGGTGATTTTATAATTTTTTACATTTGGGTTTTTTGAGACAAGGTCTCACTTTATAGTTCATGTTTACCTCCAACTCACTATGTAGTCCAGTCTACCCTCTAGTTTGAGGGCTAGACTGGGCTTTGAGAGTAAGTGATGCTGGGTTGGAACCTACACCAGTTAGCTAGAGCTGCTATGGTGAAGCTTCACTCACTGACTGGCCTCACAGTGATCCTCCTAACTTAGCCTCCCGAATGCTGGGATTCCAGGCACGCACTACTGTATCTGGTATTCTAGTAACTTTAGATTATAAGAATATGACCATGCTAGCCCAGTGTGGTGTGGTATGCCTATAATTCCAGTGTGATGGGAGTCTGAGGTAGGAGGATAACAAGTTGAATCCCACCTTGGGCAATTTAGCAGCTTAGTGAGACCATGTCTCAAAATAAAAAAGGGGCAAAGGATCTAGCTCAGTGTGAAGGCCCTGAGTTTAATCCGCGGTATCACATACACAGTGATAGCCTGAACAGACTGAGGGTCATGTGTACTTTACAATGAGAAGGTCCCCAGGTTCTCTATCAGTGGGCTCTCATAGACATGGTGTCCAGGTATTTTACCTCTTCCACAAACACATTTGTAGCTCAGCAAATGGAAATAAGCAAATATGAAGAAAAGTGGTTCAAAGCCATACTGTCATCATTGATGAGCCACAAAAAATAGCATTCTGCTGACAAATTTCCTGGCTATCCTGCCAGTTTCAGTTCTGGCCCCTTGCTGCCCCCAGGGGCAGGGGGAGGGTGCTCAGGATCCTAGTAGATGAGGGACAGGTGAAGAGAGCATTGCTTCACAGGGAGCAGAAGACTTGCTCACATGAGAGAGCTCTGCCAGTGTCTGGGGGCCACCATGGTGCTGGTGAGGTTGGGAGAGGGGAAGAGGGGGCAAGAGCAAGTGGAGGAGGAGAGGAAGCAAGGGAGGGCAGGCAGGAGGCGGGAAGGGGCCAGACCAGAGGATGAAACCAGGACCCACAAAACACAGCAGGCACTACAGGCCAGTGGACATCCTCTCCAGGGAAGTGGATAGCTGCAGAGTAGGTATCCCTAAGTGGACATTTATGCCATTTTCCTCATCTGTTCAGGAATCAGCAGTCAGTGGCCAACTACTGGTGTAAATTTGGCAGTGAGCGGCTGCATTAGTAGCTTCCAGGTGCTGTCAAGCTGGTAGAGGCCACTGTCCAGGTGACTGACTGAGCTGAGGTCCAGCATGGGACCATGGTTTAGAGCACAGGCTTTGAGAGCTGGTGATGCTGGACTGGAACCCACACTAGTTAGCTAGAGCTGCTGGGGTGAAGCTTCACACACTGACTGGCCTAGCAGCAGGAGTTTATTATTTCCTACAATGCCAAAGAGCAGAAATTTTGGATCAAGTTGTCAACAGGACCACACTTGCTTTGGAGGTGTCAGGGAGAGAGATGCTATGGGGGTTTCAGGGGTGGCTTTGGGAACTCTGGGGTCTTAGCACCCAGCGATTTAGGAGGCCCCAGAGCTCTGCAGCCAGGAAATGGTCCCCAACCAAAAGAGCTACTACACTGTCAAGAAACAGTTCTTCAGGGCCCATGCTGGGGACTGTTTAAGGCAGTTCTATGAGTAGGGCCAGCCCAGCACTGGTATTTACACAGTGATCTTTCTGTATCCGTGTTCCTGTCTCTTCTGGGCCTACTCTACTCCAGCACCATGCCATTTTAACTAGAATAATTACTTCCACAATGACCCTATTTCTAAACAAGGCAACACGCTGAGTACGATAAAGACCTAGGACATCAACATGTGAAGTTGGAGGAAACATAATTCCATGCATATTAGAATTCCAGGGACAATATTTACTGGCTCTCAGATCTTGGACAAGAATGTTCACCCCATTTTTATTCATGGTTGTGAGGATCAGGTGAATAAATCCAAGCAAAGAGCACATAGTTATACGTCACCCACAGTAACCACCTAGCAAACACTAGTGTGTGAACAGCGGTGCACCCTACACTGCTGTCATCATGTGTCCCCTTCACATTTGGTCAGCGGTTTTTGATGTTACATGTTAGTTTTTGTGAGGTTATAAAATAACTCTTAAACTCACTGACACAGAACTATAAATGAAAAAATTACCAGTCATTCAATACAAATATTAGATATTTTCTTTAAATTTCACCATTTAAGGAATGCTAAGGCAAAACACATTTGTCTTAAAAATAGTAAATTATTACAAAAAGCCCTGTGCTAAAAATACTAGAAAATAGTATCGTTACTGTCTCCTAAATATTTTGGTATGTCCTGGCACTATTTACATTAGAGCAAAGAAGAACTATCAAATAAAGCCAGAGGCTATCCGTAACTGAGAACAGAGAACCCTGCGGCATTCTTTGCGTGTGTATTAGTGGTGTCAGTGCGTCTATCAACCCCAACTCTCTTTTCTATCTGTGTTGTCCATTTGCCCGCAGTAGCTTTCTGGTGTTGCTGAATTCCATTCCATCTATATGATGAAGCATCTTGATAGATGACTCAGCAAAGCTGCCCTCAGCCCTGCTTTGATTGCCACCCCTGATTTTAACCCCCTCGCACACTCCTCCTTTTATGCCCTTTTGTCCTCTTGGAACTGGCCGGCCTGAAAAAGGCGAGGCCTGGACTAGGGAGTCCCAGTCATCTCACACCTAATACTCATTCTCATTTCCTAGTGAAGAATTAGAAGGTGGGAAGAAAAGTATAGACCGGAAATCTTGATGCATCTTTAGGCCAGAGGTGTCTCACAGTTTATTCTGTTGCCCAGCTGTCTTCAAGTGGCTCCATAAATGTCCCATGTCCACAAACCTTTGGACGTGGCAGGTATGGCTTTGGAAACTGGAGTTTCAGTGTGCACCAACCAGGTAGGAGGCCCAAGGAGAACTGGAGCAGGAAACATCTGGCTTTTCAAATGTGCGTTCACCAATCCCATTTCCCCAGTTGAGCTACTCAGGATTTTAGGCAGTTTCTGTTCTTCAGGGCCCTGTTAGCATAGAAGGGATGAAGACTGTATTGCCCTTGGATCAGTCCTCAGAATGAGAATGAGAGAAGGAGTAAGGGGGGGGTGGAGAGAGAGAAGAATCTGAAGAGGATGGCAATGCCTGTAGCTCCCCCTCTGATCCTTTAGATCTCCCTCTTTCTGAGCTCCTGAGGGGCCAGGCTATCTCTGTGCTCTGCTGGTCCCCTGGCCCCATGCTCCCAGCACAAGCTCACCAGTGCTTCCGGTAGTGCTGAACTGAGTTGCTCCAAATCCTTTTATGGAACCCACAGAGCAAGATAGGAAGAATGGACAGCAATGCTCAGCTGGGGGTCAGAGGCTCACCACAGGGGCCATGGAAATTGACAAGCAGGCTCTGGCCTGTCTTAATGGGATTTTGTGATCCTCCATGGAAAGGAAGTGGAGTAGGAGCCAGGAGTGACTGATGGGAAATTCTGAAGAGGCAGTTAGAAGGGTCAACAGAATCTGGCGAAAGGACACTTTCTTAATAGCCACCAGCTACTCACAGAAGGATAGTCATGCCAGCAATTCTGTGCATAGTCAGCCTTGGCCTGGGACTTCATAGGTGGGGGCAGGGGTCTCTCTAAAGCTGCTGCTGCTGCTGGTGCAAAACAAAGGAGTCATGCTGTCTGTTTGAGCAGTGTCCTTTCGATCTGGGTCTCAGGAGTCTGTGCACCACACACATGTGCATATACCACACACATGGATATAAACATGAACACAAAATCAAGTACACTCACAAATCTGAGTGCATTCTACAGAGAAGAAACAGTGGGGCCAGGGAGCCAAAATTGCACAGCAGGAAGAATGGTTCCATTCAAGCCCACAGGGTATGGGAGGGCAGCTTCCTTTGAGAGCTCAGAGTCCTGGCATGGAAAGAGGAGCAGGGCGCTCTTCTGAGTGAGGCAAAAACTGGAAGCTGGGTTTAGAACTCTTGGATTTGGGGACTTTCCTCAGTGTGGTGGAGACGTGGGCTGAGGGTTCAGAGGCAGGAGATATGGGATCATCTCTTCCGGGTTGGAGCCTCAGCTCTGTCACCAAGAACTGAGGCACTTTGGGCAGTTCATTTAACCTTTCTGAACCCAAGTTCCCTCATCTATGAACAAAAGCAGTAAATACATCCACCTTTTAGATTCAACAGACCCAGGACTTGGAGGTGTATGTTAAGCCTCAGGTCCCCCAAACCTGGATCCGCCTCTGTGGTTGTGCATTGTGGTAACTGTGCTCATTTCTCTTGTTGTGATATAAGCAGAGCCTCTGAGGATCTCTGAACAAACCTCTAGGTGTCTCAAGCAGTCCTCCTTGTGGCCTTTCCTCAGCTCCCAGGGAAACGTCCAGCAGGGTGGGCAGTGCAGGCCAAGGTCGATGTGTACCTGTGGCTGGGCTCCACCAGATTCTCTGGCGCCATGTTGGACAACCTGCCAGCAGGCTATGAAGCAGAGCTGCCCTCCGCAGCAGCCAACGCTCATCACCCTCCATCCAACCTGCTCTACCCAGGTACGGGCTCGGGGGCAATGGGGCCTCAGGTGCCTCTGGGGGGCCTGTGAGCAGACAGTGAGGGGGGGCACCTGCCCAAACTGTTTGCACATTATTTTAGATCAACTTATTGACCTTCTCTGTCACTGTTCCAAAGTGTTCCTTCTTAGTTTCAATGTTCCATTTAAAAGTATAGAGAAGTCTCTAAGCACATCTGGAGTAAACATTTGTGATTTTCTGTTGGTGGAGAGAAACCAACTTGAGTTTCTTTGTAGGTGGACTATATAAGTGGAGTTTCCATGTTAGCATTAATGAGTTCAGTGATACGGATTCTGGTGCTGTGGCAGGCTTTCCTTTGTACATAGTGTGGAGGTTTTGATCTATTCCCATGTCCCAATGGTGACCAGATTCTGGAGAGAAGTCCTGGTGCTGTCCCTTGTGTTTCTTTTTTTTGTTTTCTTTTTCTTTTTTATGTATGTAGTACAGGGTCTACAGGGTCTCACTATGCAGCGTGGACTCATAGTGATCCTCCTGTTTTCAGCCTCCCAAGCACTGGTCTTACAGGTGTGTCCCAGTCTCAGTCACCACCTCAGCGTGCTCCAGGGGCAGGACTGGCATGGCAAACCAGGGATTGAACTCTGGCTGCTGTGCTCTGCCTAAGCAGGCGCTTTAGTCGGCTGAGCTATCTGGCTGGCCCTGTCACTCGTGTTTCTTTAGCTTAGTCCTCAGCTAGGTTTACAAAGTCAGCACTCTCCAAGAAATCCTTTTTTTCCATGTAGGTATTTTCATGAGTGTCCACACGCTTGTCTTTTCATACAGTTTAGAATTTCAGTACAGACATTAAAGGCTTGCAAGTGTGTTTGACTTCCCATTTCCTGATGGCTTGAATTTCCATAGTGTTGGCTGCTGAATTCAGAGGCAGCAGATATAATTTTAGCTTCCCAGCTACTGAAGCTGAGTTTTGAGTACAGCCACTAACAGAAACCCTGGAGAGCAGTGTCCACACCCACTTACTGGCCCTAGTGCAAGGCTCCTCCAGCGTAGAGTAACCTGGACTGCCAGGGAATCTAAGTGGACCAGGAGTCAGAGAAGACAGGGTCCTGGGGAAGGACTGGCAGTGCCCCAGCTGTGGTGTCTGTGCCCCATGTCAATAGGCAAGGCCACTGTGGTGTTCACAGGGAGGGCTGATACGTAATACCCAACATTTCCCAAGCATGGGGCCCTGTACCTTATACATAACATCTTACTATTTCCCACATCATCTCTGGCAGGTTTCTTTATTTTACAGATGGAGAGAATCTGTATCAGAGATGCCTGAAAGCTGCCTAATAACACACAATGTCTTAATCATTTTCTTGTGGATGGGACAGATACCCCAAACCCAAAACTCAAAGGAGGAGAGGTCTATTTGGGCTCATTGCTTTTAGAGGTTTCAGCTTGCAAAAGCTGGCTCCAGGATAGAAGGAAAGATCTAGGGGAAGGGCTTGGGCGGAGGAGAGCTTCTCGTATCATGGAAGACAGGAAGCAGGGAAAGAACAGAGGAACCACAGGGACCTGCCTCTTCTGACGAGGCCCCGCCTTCAGAGGTGCACTCAGAGACGCGCTTACCAGGGGATGAGTCCAGTGATGTGTGTGGCACCCCTGTGATTCAATTGCCTTCCAAAAGCCCTACCTCAGCACACATCAGGCTTTGGGGAGACCTAAACCATAGCACACACCTAATAAATGATGCAGCAAGTCCTCTCCATGTCCTGCTCCTCTCTTTTCACTGTTTTCATCCATCCTGCCTTGCAAGAGCTTCTGTTTTGGGGTAAATAATGCCAACACTAAATCGGTTTCCTGTTTCTCTAGACACCAACTCTAGAGACCCAAAGGCCAAGACATGTTTGCTATTCTAGCTGCTAAAAATGTAGGGGTAGGGCAGAGTCCTTCCCCAGTACTTCCCAGCCCCCTGCAGCATATTGTGTCCATGGGGTGACCTGGCAAGCCTTTCCTGCTGTGCCCTGATAGTGATGGCTTTGGCTGCCATCCACACCTGCTGGAGACTTCCATGCCCCAGAGAATACCCATGCCGTGGATAATTAGTTTGCATCCGTTTAGGGTTTGTGTGTATTTGTCCCCCCAAAGCCTCACACAGTCATTGAGGCACAGTTCTACAGTTTGTGATTAATTCATGATCCAAGGCTGAGATTGTGGGTTTGAATATTGCTGGGATTATGGGTATGAGTGCTACACCCAGCCTGGGACAGATCGCCTGAATGTAACATGAAAGAGACAGAGAGACAGGCAGACTTGCTCTCTGTTGCCATCATTACTGATACTCCTCCCATTTGCTCTTTCTCTTTGTCACTGCCATGAACTGCTGCCTTCTTCCATGTGCCAGTCTGCCTTGGAGCCATCTGAGTAGGAACTGAAACCTCCACTTGTGAGCTAAATAAATCTTTCCTTCCTTCATTTTGGTTGTTGGGTATTTGTCCCAGCAGCAAGAGAAGAGTAACTAAGACAGCAAGCATCTCAGTATGGAAGGCACAGTGGGAAAAGCAGTGGGGGCACAGATGAGTGAGAGGTGATGCTGGCCCTCAGGCACAGTCAGAGGCTGGCCTCTCTCCTAAAGGCCAGAGAGCTGAGCTGCAGCACAAGAGAAGGACAGCTAGGTGTGACCACCAGGCTAGTTCAGTCTGAGGAACAGAGCTGGTGTGACTCAAGGCCTCAAAATACAAAAACTTGGACTGAGTAATCCTCCTCTCCCCAGAACTGCTCGGGGCTGCTTGCTGAGGACTCTGCTTCCAGGGTTAGTTATTTCAAGGCAGCTGTGGGACAGTCTCAAGTTCTTTTCCGGGTGTGAAGTTTGCCTCTGTGTGGTATGCTAAAGAATACATGAAGGGCCAGTGAGATAGCTCAGTGTACTAAGCACCTTCTTAGGCAATTGCGGGGGCTGGGGTTTGATCCCCAGCACCACATGCCATGCCAGCCCCGCTCCCGGGCATGCTGAGCCTGCCACCAAGACCAGACATGGTAGTGTATGCCTATAATCTCAGTGATGGGGAGGCTGAGAACAGAAGGATCACTACAAATCTGAGCTGTGTAGTGAGACCCTGTACTAAATACATCAAGAAAAAAAAAGAATACATGAGCCAGCTCCTTACACATTCCTCCCAGAAAATCTTTGCATCTTCTACTGACATTGCATGGCTTACTGTTATTTTAAGGGACTCCTTTTCCAGTAGGGCCCCAAATAAGTCCTCCCACTATTCACACCCAGTGCCATCTGAGGCGTGTGTCACACAGGTCCACAGAAACAAATATTCTCTAACAGAAGGATGGAAAACACTGGAAAGAAGGAGTTTGGAGATAGTTTGCTCCATCATTTATTAACTGTGTGTTAGGGTTTAGATATAAACTGTCCCTCCAGCACCTCACATGTTCAGAGGCGGGACTTTCGGAAGGTGATTGGATCATGGGGTGCTGCACTCATCGGTTAATTCACCCCATTGGTTGATCAATGCAGCCAGGGAATCCTTAAAACTGAATCCAAAGGAATCACTCCTCATTTCCTGAATTGATCAGAGCTTAGTGTCACCACGCTGTAAGTAACTGGACTTACCTGGAAAAGACTCAGAGTTCAAGTTTCCAAATTCTTCAGAGGACTCTGCTTCCAGAATTAGTCATTTCAAGGCAGCTAGGGGACAGCCTCAAGTTCTTTTCCAGGTGAAAAATTGGCACTGTGCGGTACGCTAAAGACTACACAAAGGACCTACCTGTGAGACAGCTCAGCAGACCGACAGTGATAGCACTGTTGCATTCTCACACTCCATTATGGTGTCCGTGGTCGCCAGGCAGCAGCATGGAGTGGAGGGACAGGAGTGGGAGCATGCCCACCCTTTAGTCCTTGGGTCTCGTGACAGTCAGGGAAGGAATTGCCTTCAGGAGCCCTGCTCTTCTGTACCCCTCTCCAATCAGGGACCATGCCATGTGGCACCAGCTGCTGCAGTGCCTCCCGCACCCCTAAGCCGGTCTCTCCACCAATGTGTGAGACCCGGTCCTTAAGACTTCCCGCCCACAGCAGGCAGTGCAGCCTCCCCAGCACCCCTCTGTCCTTTGCAAGCTTGATTCAGTTGCATCCTCCTGGCGCTTTGTGCTCAATACCTCCATCTCTTGTGTGTACACTGCCAGGCATTCCTCCCTCAGTCAGGCCTCAAGCCCCTCAGCAATGTGGCCACCACTGCCGGGGACCCTGGGTGCTGGCCAGAGCCAGCCACATTGTTGCCTTTACATTGGGTAGCCTTCTATTAATTTTTAGTTTTTATTAGTATATCTGTGCAGTGTATGAAGACTACATGCATTGGGGAGAACTGGTACATGTGCACAAAGCATCTCCACCTCCCTGATGCACCCCTGGGCCTCTGTTCTTTCTTGCTTGATCCTGCTGCAGCCACTTGAGCCCCCAGCTGTGGCTGTAGAATTCTCTCACCCTTAAGGATCTGCACTCAGGCTGTCACTGGCTGGCAGAAAGGAGGGAGGAGTGAACAGACAACGCGGGACACTTACTGAGTTTATGGAAGTGAAAGCTATTTGTGGAATAGGTCCCCCCAAAACATAAGAAATAGAATTGCTAGGCAGTAGACTATGACATTTTAGAAAAGAAATGGATTTTTGGAAGCAGACAGAAGTAAAAGCCAAGCTCTGCACCCTTGGGGAAGTATTTTTTCCATGTCACAGCCCATTTTCCTCAGCTATACAGTCGGGGTGATCCTGCAGATCACACAGGTGGTTGTAAAGATGAAGACACACAGCGGAAGTACGAGAGAGCACCTGACCTGCAGGTCTCTATCCGTGCTATCTCTGCCCTCTCTTCCTGGAATCCACTGAGTCACAGCAGTGCCCATGGTCACCTTCCTTTGTTTGCAGATACACACAAACCACCGAGCACTCACACTTGTATGTGCTGCTCCCGCCAAGGCTAACACCTGCCCTCCCTGTGGTCTCTCCCCAGCACGGCATGTCTTCCAGCTGAGAGCGCACATGTACCAAGCCCGGGGCCTCATCGCAGCCGACAGCAATGGGCTTTCTGACCCCTTTGCCAAGGTCACATTCCTGTCGCAATGCCAGACCACGAAGGTAAGCAGGAGCCAGCTGCTTCCCTGCAGCCTGTGGCTGGGAAGAGCGAATAAGGCACAGGAACACAGCTGGGTCTCTGCACATGCAGGAGGGGTAAGGTGAGGGAGGGCCCTTGCCCCCTGAGAGCT
>PVKA01034503.1:0-23404 GCA_004027165.1 Ctenomys sociabilis
GGCTTGAATGCTGGCAGTTGCCTTTATCATTGAAGGTCTTATGCTAGATTTGTTTTCCTTAAAGTACAGCCCAACCTCCATCCCCCACTCTGGCAGTGCTGTGGATTGAACCCAGGGCTTGTGCAAACCAGGAAAGTGGTTTACCACTGAAGTACACCTCAGCTCTGGTTATTTTCTTATTCCCTCATTAGAATGTATATTCCTCCAAGGCAGGTACTGTCTCTTTTTGGGTACTATGATATGCTCAATGCTTAGAATAGTATTTGACACCCAATAGACACTCAGTATTTGTTGAACAAATAATGGGGCCCTTTGATTTGGCCCACCACATCAAATAAAGAGCAAATCAAGATAAAGAAAGATCAAAAGAAGCATTTATTACCAGAGAAGTTTTCTTCTGGTATATCTTTAAATATTTTCTGTTCCTTGTGTTTTCTTTATCAAGAATAATGGTTGGCACCTATTAGATCTTCTTTGCCTTCTATATCACTTTCTCTATAATCATCTTTAGAATTTTTATTCTTTTGGACTTAATTTTATTTCTTTAGTTATACCCAACATTGAAACACCCCCAATGGATTGGCTGTTTCTTTGTTGCTTATGATTTTAATTTTTGTTACATTTTTTTCTCTTCTATTTCTTTCTTCATTGACTTTTTAATATCCTTTTGTTATCCAGTTCCTTAAAATTTATCTTTGAATTGCTATATTGCAGTTTTTCCTCTTTATTTTCAAATTTTCTGCCTACTTCAAAGATACCATATTGCATTTCTGGTGTTTTGTTCCAGTGACCATCTCCCCCTCTGTCCAGGGGGCTGTGGCTCACAGATGGAGCTGACAGTGTCTTGGATGTACGGTGGCTCGCCACAAAGGAGATTCAGCTGAGTCCTTCACCCTGTTCCATGTCCCTGTGGCCTGCTGCTCACAAGAAAACAAATCTTATTTCTTGATGGAAAAGCTAGTCAGTTTCAAACCTGCCTCTTTGGGAACACTCAATACCAGAAAATAATAGAACAATGTCCACAGAATTTTAAAGCAAAGAAAATACAAGCCAAGAATTTGTGACCCAGAAAGGCAGCTAACATTTTTAACTTGGCATATTTAGATAACACACCCTTCTGAGTCAACAAAGCAAACTGCTCAGCAACAAAACCCAGCCAGCAAGTGAGGAAGCTAACAAAACAGGGTTGAAAAAAATGTAAAAATCTGGATTATCCTGTGCCAGATTAAAGATACTTATGTTGTAAAAGATTCCTGAATACCACACTGATGCTGATAGAGCATATCATCTATGTATGAAATGTATAGTGAAATACGAAATGAAAAGGGACTGAGGCTCTTGATGTTTATATGAAATGAATGCACCCAACGTGCTGCTTCAGCCACAGGTCACACAATGCGACGTGAACGTCCACTTTATGTAGTAGCCACACATATGTACCCCTGAAGGTTTGGCAATAGCCTAGCTCAGAACTGCACAGCTGGCATTTGAACTCCTGGCAGACAGTCTGGAGAACACTGCATTAATGTTCATGCAGATGTTGGTCCCAGGAACATCAGGATAGTGACCACAGCACAGAGAGCTACATTATAAGGCAAAAAAAGGGTGAGGGAGAAAACACAGGAGGTAGTGACCATGGGATAATTGTGCCATTCTCAAGCCTACTGCCATCTCTGGGGGGCAGACAAGGTGAACTGTTCTAAAGCAGTCTGTCACACTGAGCTGCCATAGGACCAATTTTGTTTTTTTTTTTCCCAGAACCAGGGATTGAACTCAGGCCCTTGTGCTTTCCAGGGATGTGCTTTTTCTACTGAGCCATCTCCCTGGTCCCCATAGGACCAATTTCGTATGTTCCTCCCCAGAGGACGTTAAAGCCATCTTCAAAATACCAATGTGAAAAGTTACCCGTAGTAGTTCCACTGATGTTGGCCTATCCTGAGGTATTTTTTGCAAGCAGTAATCAACGAATCTCCTAAAGGAATCTGTCCTGTGTGCAAACACATTGAGAGAAAACACAATGAGGGTCTGCAAAGAACTTGGCTTACATAAACAGTTTTCATTCAAGGGAAAGTTTTGAGCTTCAGGAGATTTAAAAAGCAGATAGTTTGGAATACTAGAACTGGATTGTTTAAAGTTTATGGTATCTGAAATGATTCCTCTGGATAGTAAGTGTGGACATAGTTTCACATTAATTAACATTAACATATATATTTATACATAAGGTAGCAAGGTCAGGTTAAAGCATAACATATCAAAAAATAAAACAATACTACACATATTTACATATATTACAAATACTGTATATATATATATGTTTAATATACTTTTCTTCTCCCCAAAGATAACAACTCTTATAGCATGAAGCCAATATTCTTCATTACCAGTTGTTAACTCCTCTATGACCCACAAGCCAAACTTGAAGCATAAGTTAGGACAGAGAACCCAGGAATATGTTTTCTGACTAAAAGCACTTCCTAGTATGAAAATTGTTTTGTCTACTCTTCTTTAAAATGGCCTATTTTCTATAACTCTTGTGGCCTAACTACCTATGTCATACATTTCAGCAAGGAGCTAGACTTCTTCTCTATAGATAGCATATGCTCTTTCCCAGCACATTTAAATGTATGTATGGTAAAAAAGAAAGGCCAATTGGGAAAATGATGACATCAGAGAAGGCCCTTTACCTGGGGAAGTGACGAGAGACGTAGATGATAAATACTAGACTGCCAAGACCCGAGGGCCTACAGTTGTGATGGAGGCAGGGCCGCCTCTCTATGGGATTTCAGTTTGAGGGCAGCAGTAACTGCGTCTGTGTGCTTGTGTGTGTGAAGAGGCAGCTGTTGCTTGTGGGGAATCACATGATACACAATAATGGAGGAATGAAAGGCTTTCTAGGTCAAAAATGTAATTTCACAAGGGCATCAATGATCTATTATGATTTTCTTAAGACAGCTGAAACAGTCGCCAAATCCTACCATTCGCTGGACTGTAATGTTGGGGAGTCATTCTGGGCAATGTGATACAAGGCACTCATGGCATTCATGTTGAAAAGTGGGGGCTTCCGTTCCGCTGGAAGAGAGGAGAAACACGATAAGGCAGATCTTGAAAGAAGTTGGGCAGACAGTGAAATAAGGAACTATAAGCAAAGCTTTGCTCCTCAATTGATAACTCATTACTGTTATCATCATGACACATAATCAATCCATTTATTTAAGTCGCTAAGGTCAGCCTAGGATAGCCAGTTGGAAGCTGCTGGGCATTTAATGCATACTGGCAAAGCTCCTAAGAGAACCCACTGGGAAATAGTGAAAGAAAAATTTCTTTCTTCCTTTTGGTAAGTGTATCTTTAAAAGGCTGACCTTTGCCTGTTTTCCTTTAACAGGTAAGAACATTTTCAGATATGTTTTTAATTTTAAAAATACATATTCATTTAAACAATTCAGAAGGCTAGAATCAAAAGTTACTATGGGCTAGAACATCTTAAACACCATGAACCATACACAATGCTAGACAAATCCTTTCAGTGGATACTGTGTAGCAGCTTGCCCACACCAGAAAACTGCTAGGAGAGGATGGAAGGGGGATGTAGGATGGAGGAACCAAGGGATAAATGAATAATAAAAAGGGCCTGGTCTGTCCTATCTATCTATCTATCTATCTATCTATCTATCTATCTATCCATCCATTCATCCCTCCTTCCAATTACCTACCTACCTACCTACCTACCTGCTGGAGATTGAACCCAGGACCTTGCACATCCTAGGCAAACTACCACTGAGCTACATCCCCAGCCCCCTTTACTGTTTCTTTTTTTCTTCCTTACTCTCCCTTATCTTCCCCTTCCTTGTTCCCTCCTTCCCTCCTCTTTTCTCTTCTTCATTTTCTTCCTCCTTCCTTTTTTTTCCTTTCTGTGCGAGGGATCAAGCCCAGGGCCTCCTGAATGCTAAGTTCTCCCTGTACCACTGAGCTGTTTATTCCCAGGGGCTTCTCCCACCCCAGTGGTATATAAGACTTCTTTACTGAACTCCTTTGGTCTTCTCTTGATTCTCTGCTCATTTGCTCACTTACTACATTTATGTGAAATACAAATCTTTCCTCTTAAAAGAAATCATAAGCTCCAAGAGAACTACACCTTATAACCTGAATACTTTTATTTTTTACTTACTCAGAATAAGTCATAAAATGTTATTTACATATTAGGTGCTCTGCTTGTTGACCAAACTAAAGAAATAGGGCTCTAGCTTTGAGAAGTTAATTGTATATTATTTATATTACAGCATAGAAGATAAACCACCATCTTATTCTACCATGCTTACACTAATGAATATTTTTATACAATCCCACTTTCTAATTAATAATATGACCCCTAGTTTCATCATGGAACCTTAGTTTTCAAGTAAAGGTGCTGCTACTAGTATCCACAGTTAAAGTGATAAACTGGGCTTATTATGTACAGGTGTAGGAGACAGGACAGGAACTGAGGGTGGAAGGTACAGGGAGGACATTTTACCCATAGAGGAAGAATTTGTGAAAAGTCAGAGCAGTTAAAAGGTAAAACACCAGAACAGATGATGTTGAAAAGTGGTCAACTTCAGTCATAGTACTTAGGCGGATGGTGAAACTTGTTCCTTTGTGATGCTTCTGAGGGGCCCATTAGTTTTCAGTGAATCATTTATGTAGCGGTCTCTGGAATGCCTGTCTTTAATTCTATAAATATTTCTCACTGGCCTCTCAATGGGATATTATTCACACTTCCCAAGTAGCCACTGGTATAATACTTAGACGAATTGCTATTAAGTGAAACTTAAAAAGTATACTGTGGACAACGGGTTTCAAACGTAGATGAGAAAACAAACTCATTCTGATCTATTTTATTTTTGAGGTCCACTTCAGCACATTTCTAGAGTTTGGCCTTCTGGCAACTTCAAGTATTTAAAACAGCTTGGAATTAGGAACTCATCACATGGCGAAGCCACCAAGGGCTTCTCACCCATCCTAAGACAAAGTCTGGGTCCTTGAACAGCCTGTTGGCCTTCAGTGACAAGGCCCTGGTTGGCTCCAGGGACCCATGTTGAGAAGCAACTGCTTCCCTTCTCTCATGCTGTCTTTGGCTTCACTGAGAAGAACCAGTCTGTGTTTCCCAGAGGCTGCTTTCTCTGCCTGGACTCCTCCCTCCCTTCATCTCCTAAACTGTATCTGACTAATTCTTTTTATATCTTTCGAGATAACCTCTTGTTCTATTGCCCAGGTTGGCTTTACACTCCTGGGCTCAAGTGATCCTCCTGCCTTGGTTACTGGGATGATTGTAGGCATGTGCCACCACCCCAGCTCCTGGCTAATTCTTGACAATCTTTCAGGTTTTATCTCAGATACAATTTCATCCCTGCATTAGTTTAATGCATATCTACTCAGGGCTTAATACAAGCTTACCTGAGAAGAAATCACTTTCTCAGGGAAGCCTTCCCTGACTTCTCATCCTAGGTCTTCTGTTAGATTTCTGTGTCACTGCGAGTTCTGTTTGTCCTCTTTATGTAATTTTTATTGAATGTGTGTCCTTTTTGCTAAACATTGTAAGGACTGTGACAAGGTCTATTGTGTTCCTATTGCATTCTTGGGACCAAGAATAGCACTTAGCTCGGTCTGTGGCGCCCAAAGTTCTGCTCAATAAATGAATAAAGCTAAAGCAAATAAAATAAAGAAGAAACTTTGCACAAGCAAAGAATCATTGTGTAGCAAGCAGTCCCACCAACGCCTGGGAAGAGAGTAAGTTTTGGTGCTTATATAAGTGCATGTGAATCCTCTTACTTGCTGGCAAAAGGTAAATAATCCAAGCTGCTCAGAACAACACTGAGTTGCACAGGAAAAAGAGAACGGAGAATGAACTAAAGAATGAAGAAAACAGAAATTTAGAAAGAAGATAATAAGAAAACAAAACTCCATGGCTACAAGATTAGTATTTGTTTGGATGTGTAGTAGGACTAGGAGGCCTATGGGGAGCAAATTCTCTACTCTTGAATGAGACAAAGTTAGCCAGCCACATCTTGTTAGAATAAATAGCTCTAGCAGAAAAGTGCAGGGGTAGGGCTATTCCATAGTCTGGGAAACATTCTGTAATTATTGGCTACAGAAGGTCCTATGTATGTTCAAATCCTTTGCCAGGTACACTGTATGAATCCCCAGAGCCATGGCGGGGGCTCAGAAATGAGCTTCCATATTTATATTGAGCAAGGTCTAGCAAAATATGGCTGGGGGCCTGATTGGGCAAGTGGCCTGTTCACATAAAGTTTTATTGGAACACAGTCACACGTGTGCATTAACATATTTTTCCTGGATGCTTTCGTGTTCTGATGACAAAGCTTAGTAACAGTGATGGCCTGAAAAGTCTAAAACACTTATTATCTGGTCCATTACAGAAAGCTTATCAGTTCTTATTATAGAATATAATAGCTGACATAGAGCTTCTATAGAAGCAGCAGAATAGGAACTGGCAGTGCTTCTGAAGCTACCTTGTGATAAGGAACCCATTTTTTTTAAAAAGGGAAATGGTGTAAACATAAAAAGCTAAATTAACTATAATAATAATAATAATAAAAACAGTAGTTTTTATTGAACTTAAAAGCCAATGCTCAAAATTTTGGGATGCTTCATCTGTGCTATCCAGGACCAAGGTCCAAGAAGGTCAGTTCAGTGAAGTTGCTGCAAACTGCCCTGTGTGGCAAAGATCACATGAAATCAGAGTGACGAGAGCAAGCTTTATTTTAGTAAGGGAGATCAAGAGGTATCCTTCTCATAAATAGGAAAAGGTTTTTTATGAATGAATGTGATTGACAGCAATAATAATTGATCATTATCATAATTACTACCATGGATTGAGTTCCTACTCTGTCAGGCACTGCTTGCTTTAGGTATGTCACATGTTACTCATAATTCTCACAATCTCTTGACAAAATAGGTAGTCCAATTTTCCAAAGGAAGAAATTAGAGTTCAGCTAGGTTAAATATTAAATCCAAGTCACAGAGGAGGAGGCTAACAGAATTTCAACCCGATCCTGTAAGGCTCTAAACCTGTGTTCTTTTTCTTAGGTTATAGTGCCCCATATATTTAATGATAGACAGTACTAGTATTTCAAAATGAAAAGAAGCAAGCAGTAGCTTCCAAAAACATAACTTTTCTTTCTCCGACAGCCATCACAGCATCCATTTCTTTCTTTCTTTTTTTTCCATTTTATGTATTTGGTACAGGGGTCTCACTACACAGCTCAGACTCATAATGATCCTCCTGTTTTCAGCCTCCCCAGTGCTGGGATTACAGGTGTGCACCACCATGCCCAGACTGGGTTACAGGCTCAGCTTGCCCCTGGGGTGGGGCTGGCACAGCTTGCAGGATCCAGAACTGACCTACTTCTTTTTTTTTTTTTTTTTTTTTTTTTTTTTGGCGAAACCAGGGATTGAACTTAGGCCCTTGCGCTTGCCAGGGAAGTGCTTATTCCACTGAGCCATCTCCCCAGCTCCGATCCACTTCTTAAGAGACAATGAAGAAAACTCCAGGTTAAGAAAATGATCTCCACCCCTCCTTCCACCCCCACTGCCTTGGAGAATCTACTTTTCAACATGGTCAGTTAAATGGAGCATTCTCTCGGTTCCTACCAGGATCTTTACTAGTAAACTAAGTGTCTGTAGTTTAGACAGAAAACCACTCAGATTAACTTCTCTTGAAATAATCTTGAAAAACATCTGGTGACTGCACCTTGGTGTTTAGGAGGTTTTACAAGACTCAAGCATTTAACTAGCTTTCAGTGGAAGATGAATTTAGCAGAAGATAATTTCTAAAACATGCTTCACCATATACAGTCTATGGAGCTTTACCTTAGCAACTTAAGTCTACAACATGCTACTGTTAGTGACAAAGGTTCAAAGAGATATTAAAATGTAGATTAAAAATTTGATGAAATGCCATTGCTATGGTTTAGCTACAAGTTGCCCCTTCAAAGGCTCAGATGTTACAAGATTTTTTTTTTTTTTAAGGAAGATGATTATGTCATGGTACACTAACCTCTGAAACTGTGAACTAAAATAAGCCTTTTATACAGGGTGTTGGGGCACAGAGCTGTAGTCCTAGCACTCAGGAGGTTGAGGAAGGAGGATCACTGAGACCCTACCTTAAAAATAAAGCTTTTCCTCTTTTATGCTATATATGGCAGTTATTTGGCCATAGGGCTAAAAAGCTTACAATCCAGCCATGTATCCTTGAATTGAGCTAATGATGATAAGACAGATATGTACTGGGCACATGTTGTGTACCATACACAGTAATAACTGCCTTAAATCCACGCTGTCACTAACCTACAGTCTGCAGAAGGTAGACACTCATAAGCAAATGTACTAGGCAGCTAAAATCTTGCCCAAAATTGTGTAACTAAGATGTCAGAACTAGAACTAGAAGCTGTGTTTGGCTGCAGACTCTGCTCTTCAGCATGATTTGACATCATGGCATTTCGTGGCACAGGGTCTCACTACACAGCTCGGAGTCATAGCTATCTTCCTGTTTCCAGCCTTCCCAGTGCTGTGATTATAGGTGTGCGTCACCACACCTGGACTTGGTAGCCCAGGCAGCATGTGGTGCTGGAGGGCCAAACTTCAGCTCTTGTGCTTGCCTAAACAGGCGCTTAGTCTGCTGAGCTATCTCACTGGCCCTTAGCCTTTCAATTTGAATTTATAATTGTATCTAACAAGATAATATGAGAGGAAGGTTAACTTTCTTTTAATTTAGAAGATGATTTCATACAAGACAATCAAAGTTACACTGATATGGAAAGCATGTTGATATATATTTGTGTTTGAGTATTTATACATACATACATACATATATATATATATATTCATATTCATGCCCCCTTGCCCCCGCAACCTTGTTTCAGGGTTTTGCTGTGTAGCACAGGCTGACCTCAAACTTTCTCAATTCTCCTGCCTGCACCTCCCAAGTCACTCAGATTACAGGCATGAGCCACCACACCCAGCTTCAACTCACTTTTATAAGAAGATAAAATCAGGAAATGAGTACATATGGGAGCTGTTGCAAAAGAGGAAGTACTACGATATCTCCTGGCATCTCTCCCTATTTTGCCCAGTGTCAAGTGCTACGTAAAACTTTAGTCACCACTACATCTGAGGGTACAAAAACTAATTTGATGATGATCTTGAATCATAAAAGGAAGTATGTTGGTTTTTTTTGGTTCCGTTTAGAAGGCTGAAAAGGGTATAATCCATGTTACATTTCATAAGCTGGGCACTAATTAGTTGTAAGGTTCAACTCAGCTTGTACATCCTCTTAAAATGTCAAAACTGAGGAGCTCCTGCTATGGTCTCAGCATAATAAGTAAAATTTTGGTTCATTTTTACTTGCTAAAATATAAGGTGCAAAAAACAAATAATTTGATATGTGAGTGCAAGTAGCTGTTAGTAATCATAAGGTTTATGCCAAGCACTATGTTAAATACTTTACCCATGTTATCTTATGGAAGCCTGAAAATACTTATGATACATGCAGTGTTATTTACAGTTAATAAATGAGAAAACTCAGGGCTAGAGAAATTTTTTAAAAAGCCCCCCTTCCTCAAAAAAAAAAACAAAACAAAAAAAAAGGCACAAGAGCACACAGCCAGAATCACCATGTCACATAAGACCAAGAGGTATCACTTCCACCTTAGACTACTAGAATGCCTGCTGGCATGATACTGCTGCCACACATGGTGATCTTCCAGCTCCCTGTTGGGGAAACCAAGATTGAAATGTAGTGTCTAATTCTAAAACCGACTCTATCCTGCCAACTCTACATGAGTAGCCCCCATGCAAAAAAATGTATGTTTATTTCTACTTCAAGTGGTATTCAGTATTTAATTTAAAATTTTCTGCGGCTAGCCTGATAGCTCAGCAGGCTAAAGTGGCTGCTTAGGCAGACGCAGTGCCTGGGTTCGATCCTCAGAGTGCCGTGCCAGCTCCACTCCTGGTGCATGCTGAGACAGCAATTGAAACTGGGCATAGTGGGGTATACCTGCAATCCTGGTGCTTGGGAGTCTGAAAACAGGAGGGTCATTACAAGTCTGATCTGTAGACCCTGTACTAAATGCAATAAAAAAAAAATTCTGGATTATAACAGGCACCTACCATTTCTATGTCTTCTCTTTTTAAAAAAATTATTTTATTTTAATTAATTAATTAATTTTTTTAAGAGAGGGTTCACTATGCAGTTCAGGCTGGCCTTAAGCTCACTTTGTAGCTCAAGCTGGTCTCAAACTCACAACAATCCTCCTGCCTCTGCCTCCCGAGTGCTGGGATTACAGGCATGCGCCACCATGCCTGGCCCCTAAAAAAATTATTTTAAAGAGAGTATAATAATTGATAAGACATTAGAAACAGAAGACTAAGATGAGAGGTATTCAATCATGGGCTTTGTATTACACATTGCTGCCTACCATTTCTATTTATATTATTTTATCATATTTGTTTCAGGTCTTTTATCTTCTCAAAAATAAGGAGATATAAATTTATTCCTTTTCCTTTTTCCAGAGAATGTACTATTCTGGAATTGTATCTTTTATATCCATGGTATATTCTGTTCATAGTTACGTACTCTTTATGATATATAAATGTTTATAAAACTTCCACAATTGGCATCCTACTGTATTATAAGGTACATAAATTTCAAATCTATTCATTTAGGAATCATATATTATGGTCTTGAGATTTATTCATGATGAAACTTGTGGATCATTTGTATTCTAAACAGTGACAGATGAAGTGTGATAAAAAATATGGTGACTGTCTAAATTTTAAAAATGTTTATCCCAATAAAAGATATGTAGCCAATAATTCCCCTCAAAATATTATTTTTTTGTGTCAAATTACTTATTCCCTCCTTTTCAGTTTTTGAAGCAGTTCTGGAAGTCCTCTTCTGTGGGTGTGTCTTTGACTGTGCTGTCCTGCTGTGGTGTCCTGAATAGATTAAAGACGTTTCATTTTCATGGCCATTTTGATTGTGAAGAGGAGCCGGAAGTCACACGGTGCCAGGTCTTACGAGTGAGGTGGATGAAGACACACCACCACTTCGCTGCCAGCCTGCCTCTCTAGGCAGCAGTGTTCACTGTATCTTTTGATAAAAACTTCTAAAGAGACTGCACAATGTGCCTTAATTTATTTTGTATCTCTCCTTTAGAGAAGGATCTAGGTTGTTTCTACTTTTTCTGGCTATATACAAGGCTGCGTTTTCCCAGTGTACAGGCTGAAAGATTCCCCTATGTTCTACTAGATGTGGAAAGGTGGGTCATGGAGACCACTTCCTGTTAGCTTTATTGCCTGTGGCCACTTTCTGCTCCAAGCTGGTTTTGCCAATTTCCATTCCTATAAGTGGGAGGTCAATTAATTCCTTAGCTTCTGCTCAAATTTATTATCCTCAGACTTTAAAACTTTTGCCAATATAGGAACTGTAAAAGGATTTTAATTTCCATTTCTCGAATTACTAAGGCTGAGTATCTTCTGATGTTTGTTGTTCACTTAGGTTTCCTTTTCAATGAATGGATCACATTCTTTATTTTTCTGTTGGTTGTTTGGCCCCCCCTTTTTTTGATACAGAAATTTTAAGAGTTCTTTATAAATGCTGGACTAGTACTCGGATGGGTAGAAATGCTACAGTTACCTTTTCTCAGTCTGTGGCTTGTCAGTTTTTTTTTTTTTTTTTTCTTGGCAGAACTGAAGATTGAAGTCAGGCCCTTGCGCTTGCCAAGTGCTTAGTCTACTGAACCATCTCCCTGGCCGTGTGTGTGTGTGTGTGTGTGTGTGTGTGTTATGTACAAGGTTTCACTACACAGCTTGGACTTGCACTGATTTTCCTGTTTCCAGCCCCTCCAGCACGAGATTACATGGGCTGGCTCAGCGGGCCTGGGGGAGAAGCCAGCACAGCATGTGGTGCCAGGCATTGAATCTCGTTCCCTATGCTTGCCTAAGCAAGTGCTTAGTCCACTGAGTATCTCACTGGCACCTGGTCTTTCAATTTTAATGCTTCATTTAACTTTATAATTTACCGGTAAAAGTTACCATACTTGTCATTATAGGCTTTTTTTTTTTCAGTGCTGGGGTTGAACTTGGAACCTCATGTATATTAGGCAAATGATCTACTACTGAACCACATACCTCCAACTCTTTATTTTTAAGTAGGGTCTCACTAAATTGGGTAGGCCACCCTTGAACTTGCAACCCTCTTGTCTTACCCTTCTGAGCATGTGGGATTACAGTCATGTTTAAAGACAGTGTCTAGAAAAATTCTTCCTTATAAAGGGAATCTAAATTAAAAGTACATAGTGTTTGTTATATGCCAGATAGATATAACTTATAATTTATATATAGGTAAAATCATTCATTTCAGAAGAACTGCACAAAGTAGATATCATTATCTCTATTTAAAGATAAAGAAACAGGGCTGGGGAGATGGCTCAGTAGAATAAGTGCTTGCCTGGCAAGCGCAGGGTCCTGAGTTCAATCCCTGGTACTGCAAAACAAACAAACAAACAAACAAAAAAATCAAATAAAGATAAACTGATGCATAGTGAGAAAGATTCTCCTAAATGGGTTAAAAGTTTTACTCTTTGCTTTTATGTATTTAGCCAATCTGGATTTTATTTTTCATGTATGGCATAGCTAGAAATCTAATTTTAGTTATCTTACTAAAGAAAGTATCAAGATGTATTATTTATCAAATAGGCCATCTTTCCCCCACTAATCTGCAATGCCTTTTCTGTCTTATACTAAAATCTGCATCTGGGGCAGGGGAGATGGCTCAGTGGAATAAGCATTTCCCTGGGCAAGCTCAAGGGCCTGAGTTCAATGCCCAGTTCCACCATCACCACTACCACCACCACCAACAATAACAAAAAAATCTGCATCATACATGCATCAGTTTCCAGGTTTTCTCTTCTGTTCCCCTGAAGCTTTTTCCTCGAACCAGTGCCATGCTAACTTAATTACTGTGGTAATTAATACAGTGATCCTCCAAGCTCTTTGCAAATGTTTTGACTAGTTTCGCCTTATGAACTTTATAGTTTCTGAGCCACATTCTACAGAGTATTGCTGGAAATTCACCCTAAATCCATTTAAGTATGCAGATATTTTTTCTGAGTATCATTCAAATCAGCATTGATAAATCTGATCAATTTCCTCTGCAGTGAAAATGAGAGTAGCACAATATTAAAATTTAAAAAAGAAATCTATCACCTTGATATCTATCAATACAGATCAGTTAAATAAATTACTGCATATATAAACAATGGAATAACATGAAGCCATTAAAGCAATAAAAAGGGAGCTAGGGCTGGCCAGATAGCTCAGAGGATTAAAGCACTGCTTAGGCAGACACAGGGATCAGGGTTCGATAATCAGTGTGCCATGCTGGCCTCATAACTGGGCCCTCCTGAAACAGCGATTGAAACTGGGTATGGTAGTGCATTCCTGTAATTCCAATGCTTCAGAGGCTGAAAACAGGAGGAGTACTACAAGTCTGATTTGTGTAGTGAGACCTTGTACATAATACACACACACACACACACACACACACACGGCCAAGGAGATGGTTCAGTAGAATAAGCACTTAGATACAAAAAAAAGTATCTAAGTAAAACTGAATAAATCTTCAAGTAATGCTAAGTAAAAATATCAAAGTATGGTGCCAGAGAGATAGCTCAGTGGCATACACCCCTGCCTGACAAGTACAGGGGCCTGAGTTCCATCCCTGGTTAAAAAAAAAAAAAAGTATGGAACCTTACATGTATGTTGATTTTGTGTGAAAATTAATATGAAAAGTACATATGGAGGCTGCTATGCAGGCAGAGCATGCATAAGGTCTGAGTTCAGTGTCAAGTATGGGTAAATTCATATTTGCACATATGAAAAGAAATTCTGGGAGGATACACAAGATAGCAGTTCTCTGCATGTCCATGGGGTTGCATAAGTGTTGAGTAATAGGGCTGGGGTTGGAAGGTCACTCTTTTCTAATGAGACAGCATCTTGCCATATTGCTAGGCTGACCTTGAGTCTGTGAGCACCGCAGTCCTCCCACTCCAGCCTTCCCAGTGCTAGGACTGCAGCTGTGCATCACTGTGCTTGGCCTACATGGTTTTTTATTTTATTTTATTTATTTATTTATTTATTTATTTATTTATTTATTTATTTATTTATTTATTTATATTTTTTAGGGAAAGGTCTATAGGTGTTGAAGGTTTCTCTACTAGATTGGACTTGTAGTGATCCTCCTGTTTACAGCCTCCTGAGAGCTAGGATTACAGGTGAGCGCCACCATGCTCAGTCTCAATTGCCATCTTAGTGGACCCTGGGGGTGGGGCCAACATGGCAGGCCTAGGGATTGAATGCCCCTTCCCCTCCCCCCACTTGCATCTGCTTGCAAGTGCTTTAATCCGCTGAGCTATTTGGCTGGCCCAGGCCTACATGTTTTGGTTCCCAACCCATGTGAGTCTGTTACTAATTGGGAGAAATTAAAGAAATACTCAAACTTTTCCTCTTTGAATTTTTTTTTTCTTATATCTATTAATGGCAAAAAGATACTCAGTCAAATTAGGTGTCTATCATAGTTTTCTTTATTGGAAAGAGTCAGTGAATAATTGGAAATGCAATACAAAGTATCCCATTTCTCCTTGAAGGCCAGATATTTTGGAAAAAGAAAAAGCTAATTTGAACACAGAAATTCTTATAGGATCAGTCTGAATCCAGAAAAGAAAAACAATACTAAAATCTAAATTTTAAAAAAATAGACAAAGATCCAGGTGTGGTGGCACATGCCCATAATCCCAGTACTTGGGAGGCTGAGACGGGAGGATCACTGTGAGTTTGAGGCCAACCTGGGCTACACAGTGAGTGCAACACCAGCCTGAACTACATGGTAAGATTCTGTCACAAACAAACAAACAAACAAACATTAGATGAACAATTTTTCAAAGCCTGATTTAAAAAAGTTTTTAATTTAAAATTTATAAAATATCAAGATAAAGGCAGTATTACGAGCCAGCTCATCCTGGATTCCAAAGGCCAGCTGAACACATCTTCCCTCAGTCCATGACTAGAGAATCACACCAGTAGCTTGAAATTGGCTACAGAGGGAGAATTTACATCCAGGAAATGGACAAATGCTACAAATCAGGGGTCCCTCCCAACATTAAGAGATTTTTTTTGTTTACTAGTATTCCACTGGATAGTGGTAATTTTAATACATGGTAAAGTTCAAAATATATGGAATCAGAGGAGATTCTGTGGTATTTAAGACAATTTTAGATAACAATGTTTGGAGAACAACTTCAAGACTGGAAGCCAGGTGTGGTGGTGCAGGCCTGTAATCCCAGCACTTGGGAGGCTGAGACAGGAGGATTGTTGTGAGTTCGAGACCAGCTTGAGCTACAAAGTGAGCTTAAGGCCAGCCTGAACTGCATAGTGAGACCCTGTCTCAAAAAGACAAAAAAAAAAAAAAAAAAACAAGTTCAAGACTGGTTTATCTTCTGATATGAAATTGTCTCCAAGGCTGTATTCTTTGTGGACCAAATAAAGCTTTAGAGTTAGATCTTTTTTTTTTTTTTTTTGTGGAACCAGGGATTGAACTCAGGTCTTTACACTTGCCGGGGAAGCACTTATTCCACTGAGCCATCTCCCTGGCCCAAGAGTTAGATCTTTGATAAGCCTTTTACTACGCTTTTGAATTTCCCTAATACAAACTGAAGTATAAGTTAAGGTAAAAGATACAACTATGAAGATAGGACATGCATTACCACTCACACTACAGAGGATGAATATTTTTCAAATATTAGTATGTACTTATTAGCTATAATTTCCATGCTTGATAACTGCTACATGTGCTCAAAGTCCTTCAATTAAATTGTTTTTTCTTCAGGTAAATTAATAGCGTGAAAATAGAACAGGGAGAAGGTACTCTTCTGTGTTATACAAGAGCACAGAAAATATCTATACTAAGGTCATATTGTTTGATACACAGATAGCAGTCATCTATTAAATAATATCTGGACGAATTAAATGACAGTCATAAGGAGTGATTCTCAAAAATACAATGACAATAACTCTTTACTCACCCAATTCAATACAGGTGATCCCAAGTGACCAAATGTCAACTTTCCCATCATACTGTCCCTCGTCCATAGCTAAGATCACTTCTGGAGCCATCCTAACAAACATAATATGTAAAACTCAAGTTGTAGATTCAAAACAAAACTACTCTTCTGAAGTGAATTAATAAAACAGCTGTTCTAAAGGGTATTCAAAGAGTTTATCTCATAAATATTTCCTTACATAAATCACTTTGGAAAACACCATTCAAAGTGTAAAAGTATTTACTGAAATCAAAACTCACTAAGAAATGACACATTATGTCAATAGATTCTAGTTCTATACTTTATTATTGGTTTTATCCTTTTTTTTTTGGTGGAACCAGGAATTGAACTCAGGCCCTTATGCTTGCCAGGGAAGCACTTATTCTAGTGAGCCATCTCCCTGGCCTATTGGTTTTATCTTGGATAAGTTACTTTTGTTCATCTGTAAAACAATTCTAATAGTTATACACATTTATAAAGGATTAATATACATGAAATAGAAATAAATTATTTCAAACAATGTGAAAAATATTTTACAGAACAATATAAAGCAAGGTTCTTGGCTATCCCAAAGTACACAACTTACAAAATAACAACAACAACAACAACAAAAATAAAAGAAATTAGGTTATAGTAATGGATGTCACTTTACTTGTTTGTCCATAGTGTATTTTCATTACAGAGCAGGAACTGTATTAGTTTATGTGCTTTGGACAGAACTGTGCTCTATTATTCTGTGTAAGCAGTTGCTGGATAAATCTATCTGATGACGAGGGGGAAAAGTTCAAACAGCAGGTGATACTATTTTAGTAAGTAAGTTATTTTCCAGGGATATAAGTCATATTCTAAGATATAATAAAATTTCAATGTATCCAGGGAAGATAAAAAAAAGGAATCTGGAATAGATTGAGGGAACAATTTTAAAGCTAGGCAAAATATCAGAACTGAACAAAGACAAGAACTTGGATTTCTTTCAATGGAAGGTAACACTTTTGCTTGCTGCCAAGCCAAAGAAGGCTAAAGAAGATCCCTTGTCCTGGCCTAGAGACTCGGCCTCAAGAGAAAAGTTCAAAAGAAACCTCAAATGAAATCTAAAACCTGAGCTCGGTCAGTGAGTTGATAATCCTGCTCAGTTTACACACAGTGACATCAACCTTATTTGAACAATTTACAGCCACTGCTAAGTTTTATACTAGGTCAGGGTGTTTGTTTTTTGCTAATGAGTTTTGTAACCTCAGATGAAATCTCATTTTGGCGCACACAGTTACGACATTGACAAAAAACAAAATAAAATAAAACTAATGCCATCTTGTTCATGTAAACACATTTTAAAATTGTGTCCTATTTTCTAATTCTACATACCAGTAAGGTGTACCCACAAAGGAGTTGGCAGGAGAAGACATTGAGGCAGACCCAAAATCAGCTAGTTTCACCTGACCTGGCTCAGATAGGAGAATATTTCCTGCTTTAATATCCCTATAGGAAAAAGAATAAGAGGGTTAGAAAATTACTTTTCAATTTTGATTTTGGAATATGTCAGAGCATGCAATAATAAGACAAAAGTTTATTTAAAAAGAAAAGTTTGCTCAGATAGCCAGAAGGGGATTTAATAATTATTGCATGTTATAAGGGAGCCCAGATTCCCGGGTATACTTACAAGTAGGTCATACTAATTACTTGAAGGTAGAGCTTTCTTCAGAGGGAAGGAACAGTGAGAAAAGAGGCAAACATGGCAGACAAGGGAAACCTCTACAGCTATTATACATACAAAGGTGTGTGTGGGTTTGTTTTAAATTTATGTATTTGGTACAGGGTCTCACTAAGCAGCTGCAGCACAGACTCTTAGTGATCCTCCTGTCTGTGCCTTCCCAGTGCTGGGATTATAGGCATGAACCAATAAGGCCTACACCACTGCAGCATGTGGTGCCAGGAATCGAACCTCAGTCCCTGCACTTGCCTAAGCAGGCACTTAGTCCACTGAGCTATTTTACCAGCACCAAGATAAAGTGTGTTCTTAAGGGCTAAATCCAGTCACCAGCAATATTCCTTGTGGTGAGAAAACTGGTGCCACTTATAACTGTCTTTTATTTTCTCTTCCAGATTACATGACATTCAGGAACCTAAACAAACCTGTGATCACCCTGGATTGACTACCTAACCAATAATCCTCAACTACACACATACCTTTTCTTTCTTGCCTGTGACCCTTTCTCTATGCCTTTAATTGTAACTGCAACTCTAAGGCATTTGTGGGTACATGTTATATAGGAGGCATTAGCGTTATTTTGAAAATAACACTGTACAGTAAAAAGAAGACCCTGAAAGATCAAAACAAACAAGGATTAGGGGTTAAGAAATTGCATTTGTATTGTATTCTTACAATGAACTGCAAGTGGTTACTACTAAAGATATTAGATGTTTTATGCAGTAAAAAGTTTTTAAGATGTGATTTTTAAAAAAATTCATTCTTCAGTATGATATTTAGAATGAGAAGATGCGGATGTACTCTTTATGCTTTTGTAAAAAGGCATGAGGTGCAATGAGTAGTAAGAACCATGAACTATATACATTGATGGGCTGTGGAAAGATAAGGCAGAGAAAATGGGAAAAACTTCTGTCAGGTGAAAATGGAGCACACTCAAATGCTTCTGAAACAACTTTTAAAAAACTTCCCTTGAAAATTCTGTTTCCTTCCTCATGGTGACATTAGGCATTGGCAAAGAGAATTAGAAAAAAGAAAAAAAAAGAATTATTTGTCTTTACAACAGAAAAATAGCTTTTATCACCTATTTTCAATTAGAAGACTGAACTACTTCTTTAATCAAAATAAAAACCTGGGACATGGTATTCATCTTTAAATTTAAAGACCATCTTAAAAGTTTTTTGTTTGTTTATTTTACAAACTAAAGAAGATAATGTGTTCCACAGAGTAAAACATTAAGTCAAAGCGCAGACAGAAATAATAGACACAGAAAACTGAACCGTGGCTTTAAGCAAACAGACAAATCAGCAGAAGCAAGCTGGCCTTCAGTAGTAACATCTCGACATCAAAGAAACACAGTTTTTAAAACAGATGTCAAATATATAGATATTACGGCAAATGTGTTTAATCGATTTTTATTAGACATGACTCTTCCTCTTAAGTTTTTATTTTGTTTTGCTTTAGTTTTTGCAGTGCTAGGAATAAAACTCAGGATCTCGCACATGCTAGGCAAGAACTCCACCACTGAGTTACACCCCGGTCATTGTTCATCTTTATAAATATGCAGAACTCCAGGCAGGCTTTGTGTGCCTGTCCTAGGGAGGTTCTGCTTTTGCAGCGCCAGTAACTGATGACTGAGAGATGGAAGAGAGAACGATGACCTAATTGTTCCGCTTCTTCCTAGCAAAGGCCAAGCATTTCTTTTTGCTGTGAGCCATCTCACAGCCTTCACATCTATCTAATATTCCACTTCTTTCACCATACATTAAAGTCGCTGCTTCAAGTGAACTGAGAGAAGGAAAGATTGGTGACATCTTTCTTTAGGAGAAGTTAGTGGACAGAGGTAGGAGGGAGGACTTACGGGGAGCAAATCAAATGCTGCTCCTCCTGGATGTATGGAGTAATGTTGCCACAGTGCAGCAACAGGAGAGTGCGTTAGTGTACAGGAAATACAAGGCAGAGGAATGGGGATGTGGTTCAGTGTTAGAGCTCATGATTAGCATGCACAAGGCCCTGGGTTCCAAAAGAGAAAAGAATATGTAATGTAGAAGAGAGCTCTGGATTACTGGATTCAGAGGAAGAAATCTGAGTTTCAGTCCTTTCTCTATGACTTACATGCTGTGAAATTTTGGCAAGTATTTCAAATTTTTCTGAGTCCCAATCTCTTAATTCTCAAAATAGTACTTACATTTCTTTTTTCCCTTCTGAGACAGGGTCTTGCTATGCAGTTCAGGCTGGCCTTGAGCTCACTTTGTAGCCCAGGCTGGTCTGGAACTTGGGATGATTCTCCTGCCTCAGCTTCCCAAGTGCCATTACCACACCTAGCTTAATTCTCAAAGAGTACCTTCTACCTACATATCTATGTGGACTAAAGACAAGCAAACATCTTTAGTGATGAAATATCATCTAATAGATTAGAAGTGACTTGTTACATGGAATAGTAAAAGGAGAAGAAATTCAGCTATGAAGTAAATATACACAAAGAAGGTTAATTTTCTTTTCCTTTTTTAAAACTTGATGCAGGGTCTTGCTATGCATGACATGTTGTACTGGGGATCAAACTTGGGTCTTTTTGCTTGCAAGGCAGGTGCTTACACCACCGAGCTATTGCCCCTGCCCCAAGATTTTCTTTCTTTCTTGACACAGTATCAAAAGGCCATTGGGGCAATCTTTCAATTTCCCTGCACTTCAATTCCTGGTACCAAAAATAAATAAATAAATAAATATAAAATAAAAATAAATAAATTTCCCTGCAACACTCAGCCTGAAAGCCAGTTATCTACAGAATGAGAGGATGCAAGTCTCTGTGGATGTATGGGAAAGACTAGGAGATGCTAGTTAAACTCTGTTAACATTACTCCTTATGTCCAGGAGGAGCAGTGATTGGTTTGCTTCCCAGCAATCCTTAGGCAACCTGAAAATTGGAGCATGAACTAATTTTCAAGGTTCCTGAAATAGAAAGTCTTGTAACCGAAATGAAAACCCAACTGGCCTCTAATCTTACCTATGAATCAACGCATGAGAATGTAGGTAGGCCAGCCCTTGCAGGGCACCATGAGTAATGGCAGCGATCTCCACTTCCTGGAGTGGTTTCTTATGAACTGAGGAAGGAGGGGAGAAAGGAAGGTCAGGAGTAATGATCACTCTCATTCCTGTTTTTATTCTCTTATATAGCTAGACCAGACTAAATTACAGACTTTCTCAAATAATAACTTGGTGATAAATTCACCTGAATACACAGGATATGTATTTTCTGTAGAATAGTAATAAATGCTTAGGTAACAGGAAAACCAAATATACAAAACCAAAATAAGTCAACACTTCAAAATAAAACAAATTAAGTTTAATATTCACTAAGTACAGAATTTTTAATTTACTTATCAGTTGCAAGTCAATCGTAATACAGTGATTCTAGTTGGCCAGACCAAAATTTATTAGTTTCTTCTAACATCTTAAATGCCTGGGATATTGATGTCATGGTATTTTCAGCCAAAAGTCATCTAGAATTACCCCCTCTAACTACAGGTTTTCTTATTTGTGAGAGGGGCTAATAAACAATTTCCATTCAGAGATCAAGGATGATTTTGGACTTTTAAAAAAGCCTCTGGTTGTAACAGCATTTCCAGAGGAGACATGGGTTAGCTATTATCCTGGAAAGGGTTGGGTATGAATATACTTGGTGACACCTACCTCTCTTTCATCCATACACATGAATTTCATGCTTTTTGCTACACACATTGCATCACATTAGCCAAATGTTTTAGCAATACCTGCCATAGAGAGACCATGAACTACACTGCAAGAAAGCCACTACCATTTCCCAGATACTTTGGGTGACACTCACAGATAAAGTTTGTACAGCTTACTTGTACAGTCCCTAAGCCCAACTACATCTGCCCAAACTGCATCATCCAACTACACTGCCCAAACTGCACTGTAATGTAAGGGGAGATAAACATCCAGATCAAAGTAAAACAGAGAGGAGGGTAGAGTGCTTTCATTCTTACCTTCCAACAAGTCAGAGGCTGAGCCTAAGCAATATTCCATCACCAACTGTCACAGATTATTTTTTTAAAAAAGAAAGAACAATACATATTAATTAGAAGCATCCCAAACCAACCAACCAACCATGGAAACAAGAGAATCAATATTTTGACTCATTTGAACTTGTATTATCCTGGTCACTGACACTAATTGATCTTTATAAATTCTCAGTTTTTGCTTTGGACAATACTTAAAGTAGGTGGTTACATTAAAATTAATTTTTTATTATTTATTTTTTGTATTCTAGGGAATGGTCTATAGAGTGTTCAGGGTCTCACTACTAGACAGGACTTGTAGTGATTCTCCTGTTTTCAGCCTCCCAAATGCTAGGATTACAGGTGCGTAACACCAAGCCCAGTCTCAGTTGCCCTTTCAGTGCGCCCCGGGGGTGGGGCCAGCCCAGCAGGCCCATGCAAATTAAATTTTAAGAATTAGAAATATATTAAAAAAACATGAGTCAGTAAAATCTGCATTGGAAAATCCTACTTGAATAAAATAAACCATGTATGAGATCCTGGTTTTAATCCTCAACACCATAAAAAACAAAACACAAATATAACCTAGTAAGTAGTAATCCTTATTTCACATTTTGAAAAGTTCTAAATAAAAGACATATCTTGTTTGAAACTCAGTCAAAAGTTGTAACCTGCTATGTGTCATTACTCTGAACCCAAGAGACATGGGATATTTTAGTTCATTTCTAAAATATTTCTATGACATTATAGTATTATTATATGGTTGATAATTCTTAGGTTGACAATCTTTGGGTGCTTTCTTAAACCAAAAATGAGCAAATGCTCAATTTATTCCCCTGGATATTAGAAATGTTCCAAATGCTGCATTTCCCTGAAAATAAGAACTAACCCGAAAATAAGTCTTAGCATGATTTAACAGGATGCTCTAAATATACTGTCTACCCCAAAATAAGTCTCAGTTAAGACTGTCGTCAGCCAGGGGGCCAGGGAGATGGCTCAGTAGAATAAGTACTTCTCTGGCAAGCACAAGGGCCTGTTGTAGAACCGTTCAATCTCCGGTTCTACCAGATGGGCACATTTAATACATCCACTGCAACACATGTCGTACATACTGAATTATATAATAATATTAATATATGACCAAGTATAAGTATTACTGATATTAACTTAAAACAAACATAATATCAATTATCTGTAAATATCTAAGCAGGTTCCCTTTGATTAGAGGTGAACACCTACATAAACAGATACTCCAGACTTACTACTGAATGACCAGGTGGAATATAGACGCAATGCACAAGCCGGGCGTGGTGGCGCAGGCCTGTAATCCCAGCACTCGGGAGGCTGAGGCAGGAGGATTGTTGTGAGTTCGAGACCAGCCTGAGCTACAAAGTGAGCTTAAGGCTAGCCTGAACTGCATAGTGAGACCCTGTCTCAAAAAGACAAAAAAAAAAAAAAAAAAAAAAAAAAAAAAAAAAAAAAAAAAAAAAAAAAAAAAAAAAAAAAAAAAAAAAAAAAAAAAAAAAAAA
>PVKA01034504.1:0-23410 GCA_004027165.1 Ctenomys sociabilis
TCCGTGCACTCTCTCCTTTCTTTTTCCTTTCCATCTCTCTCTTCCTTGTTCCCTTCTTCCTGATTCCACTGCTCTCCACTCCTTCTCAAGGCTCCACTTCTCTCTGTCTCTCTGCCAAGATGTAGCTCTCTCCTCCTTCCCTCACTCACCCAGGTAAGTCGGGTCAGACCCTTCTCAAATATGAAACAAAGTGTGAGGAGGCCCAGGCTGACCACTTTCAGCAGAAAAACCTGAACCCAAGAAGCTTTTCTTGCACAAAGAAACCACCACGGAGCACCTCTGCGTGTTCCCTGTGCTCACAAATTAACAGCATTAGAAGCCACAGCTCTAGAAGCAAACTCAGCCCTCAGTCAAACAGGCGACACATCACTGCTTCAGCTGAGGGGGGACATTTTCAGCTTCGGACTCCTTTGGTTACAGGTTTCATCTGATGCGGCTTTGCTCCTTCAATGCTATCTATGGTTTAGTTGTGTTTTCCCCTCAGTTTTATGTGTGGGGAGTTGGTCCCCACGATGCTGGCACTGAGGGGACAGAAGCTTTGATTAGGCTTGCGCAGGGATGGAAAGAGTTCGTGGTGGCTTCACCTGCACGAACTCATCCATGCAGTCTCACAAGCAAGGGTCGGGTCTGGTAGGAGCAGATTGAATCGCAAAGCGGCGAATCTCAGCGTCTTTGTGATGTCCCACGTGCACCTGTTACCCTTCCACAAGACGATTGCTCCCTTTCTCTTTGTCTGCATTCCATGACATAGCCAAGGGGTCCCTAGCATCAAGCTGCTTGTACCCTACAGCCAGAGGAAAGGTGAACCTAATAAAACCCCTATACAGATTAGGTCGATTGCTGTTATGACCAAAATTGAACTTCCTGAGGCTTCCAGATTGATTACCAGTCATTTTGGAGCAGAATTTGGCTCTGGGTCTTTTACGGTAATACATTACTATTATTATTTTTTAAAATCTAAACATTCACCATATATTTGGATCACTTTTGTTTACGCCCCAGTGCTGGTGGAGTTTGGGGAAGGTTTACACTGCTGTTTTGCTGTCTGGGCTTTAGAATGAGTGTTAGTATGTGTGAACAAAGTTTATTTACTCTCTACCCAACTGGGGATATGTGATTTTGAAACTCAAAATGAAGGAGACAGAAATGACTTCGTATTTGCAGTATCTATTCTTCTGGTTGTGAATAACCAAAATGTAATGATAACTGGATGTGTTGGCCCCTCATGAAACACAAATCATCTCCTTTTCTGAGAGCACCAACATCGGTGTACAGAGAGCCTTAAAGAGAAGTATGATTCCTGTGGGCCTCCCCAGGCACACTTTTGGATATTAGAAGACACACAAGTGAGGTTGAAATAATTGAGGTACGCTATGGAGGTGGGGGGCTGGCTGCAGGGAGAGAAGGAGATGTCATTGCTTGGGATGCTTTCTTGTCATGAGCCTGGCTTCTGGACTTTTCTCTGAGTTGAAGCGACAGGCAGTCCCAGTCCTCGATGTGTTGTAGCTGCCGTGCACTGCCATTCAAGGTAAGTCCTTTCTGGTTTCCAAAAAGAAAAGGGAAAGCAACTTTTTCAAGGTCACCCACAAAGCCTCAGGTTTTAAGCCTCCCTTTTGAAGGTTGGGTAGGGAATCTGTTTGTGCTTCACATGCCTCTAAGGGGGGTCACCTCCAGAGAGAGAGAGAACACCCTTTGTGACTAAATGCATGTTCTGTCATTGATGCCTGGCTCTGATTGAGACTGAAAAGAAAGATGATAATGGTGTGGGTGTGGGTGTGGGTGTGAGTGTGGGTGTGCAGCTCTGAGGGTTTGTTGGGAGTGTGATTGTCCATGGGAGCATGGCTTCATGAAGCCACTGGGCTCCTGTGTGAGACTATGGCCCGACTATGTGATTTTGACTGAGTGTACTGCTTCCAGTGACTCCATGCTGTGCGGCAGCCCACAGTCTAGGACAGTCTCTAGGATGCATACTATAGGCACACACGGTGGTGGACATGACGCTCGATCACGCTGTCCCATACACAGGGGGGCCTTCCTTTTCCACACAAACTATTGCTGTCTCCCGCACCCCAACCCACAGGTCATGCAGAGATCTGCTCAGTCACAAAGTCCCTTGCACATGAGGACACCGTCCAATCTTCTTCATCTGTCATGCTTGTCATACTCCTAAAGAGTATTTGAAAATGGTGGGAACTTTTTTTTTTTGGCAGAACCAGGTATTGAACTCAGGCCTTTGCACTTGGGAGGGAAGCACTTATTCCACTGATCCATCTCCCCAGTCCCCAGAACATTTTTGACTCTCACTCCACCTTGTATGTTACCATATTTCTTGTCCAGGGTCAAGGAAATGGTTCTTCCACAAAGTATATTACAAATCCTTCCTAGAATCAGCCTATCCAAAATCTTAGTAGTTCCCTACATGGAAAAACACAGAAACAGGAAAAGATGCTCACACGATCAGGATTCCCGAAATAAGCCATGGGCAGCACAAGCTACTCTCATATATTCAATTGAGATACAGACATGCTGATCCAAATAACACCACACAGTCATAATCAAGGCAAGACAAGTAGTTCATTAGACCTAACAAGCACCCAGAAAATCAAACAAGGATCCAGGTGTGGTGGCCCAGGCTTGAATCCCAGCACTCTGGGAGGCTGAGGCAGGAGGATCACAAGTTGGAGTTCAGTCTGGGTAATTTAATGTCTTAGCAAGAACTTGTCTCAAAATAAATACTGAGGATCTATTCACCTCATTGTGAAGGACCTGGGTTTAATCACCACTACTGCTAAACAAAAACTCAAAACCCCAAAAATTAATCAACAGAATCATACAGCTGTAAATTAAAGGGAATGGTGTTATCATACACCTAAAACACAGAAATATTTGCGAAAAGCATGTGCTCTATGTTGATGTAGGGTTGTGTGTGTGTGTGTGTGTGTGTGTGTATGTGTGTGTGCATGTGTGTCACTGGGGACTGGACTCAGCACCTTTGCACTGAGTGGCACTTCATATCATTTTTAGTTTTTATTTTGAAACAAGTTTTCCCTAAGTTACTAAGTTGCTGAACTAAAGTTGTGACCCTCCTGCCTAACGTACCTCCAATTCTGTGGGGGTACAAGATGTCATAAGACAGATTATGGTCTGGGATGGGGCCTAAAATTCTCCATCTCCAATAGTCTTGGGGGTACGTGTGGACTCAACGGGTCTACAAACCCATAAAACACTGAATTTTAAACTTGGTTATTCATTGAGGCCACCCTGGCAAACTCATAAAAAATGATGTCAGTGTCCCTGAATCTGATTTTGATTTCATTATAAAGAGTTTCAGGCATGGGAATGTTCATAGCTTCTTGTTATTCTACCAAGCAGCACACCTGGAGAAACTTCTCCAGGCATCAGACAGCTTATCCTGTCTGATGTCATAGCCAGAGCAGATGATTTCATGTGGCCCTTGGCTGTAGGCAGAAGCCTTGTTTGTGTAACTCTCCCCAATGGTAGGGACATTTGTAGAATGGTCAGTCCACCTCCCACGCATTGAGTATGTGCTCACACTGCCACCAGAGGGCTGCATCCAAGCACCAATCTGATTTGTATGCTCTTACATTTTTAAGAGTATGAGCTTTATCATATGTGTGACAAGTGAATCTTGGCTGAGGACCACATCAGTGACTATCCTCAAAGGAGGAGCAGTTGTCGCCATCTTGGCTGAGCTTGACACTATTTCCATGTATTGTTAGGTACAGAGCTGGCTTGGTCTATTCCGTATCCCTGCAATTGGCCTTAAGTAATGCATATCGGTGTAGCCAAGTTGCTGGTGGTTGGCTTTGCACACAGCGGGTGTATTTCCTCAGAACCCCCACCTGCTGTTCAGTGTGAGCTGGGATGGGGTGGGATGGGGTGGGAGGAGAGCCAGTGCTTCATGCCATCAGGACTTGAAAGATGACACATCCATCAGAGCTGAAGCACTGACCCCAAAGTCAACTGATGCAATCTCAGTTGTGTTGTGCAGATGACTTTCTGTAGAGCCTTATCCCTGCATACTGCAGAGGTGGTTTCAGGCCTCCTCATGGTGCTCACCTACTTCCCACCAGTCTCATGGTCACTCATCCCCAAGCCACTCATTTCTTCACGAATGAATAAAACCTAGGTTTGGCCTACGGTCAAGGCCTTTGCTCTGGATAGCTATCCTTGTGGTTGGATTTAGGAGCCTTTGGCTCCCTACAACTGCAAATATGCTTCAGCATCTTTATTCTTGCCAGAGGTTACACTAGGTTAGTAGATTGTAATTACCTTGGTGGGATTCCAATAACCTGTCCATGGGATTACAAAAATGGACTTCCTAGACTGAGATGAGGACCAGGAAGTGCTCTTTACAATTTTCTCTTATAATAGAAGTTTTTCATCTTGGCAGCATCTGAGAGTCACCCAGGGTCCCACTTGCAAATATTTTAATCCAACTGGACTCGAATTATTATTTAAAGACCAACCACACCATATAAAATTAAAAATTTCCCTGATAATCCTGTAGTGTAGCTGAAAATGAGAAAAGCTGAGGATGGGGAGCCCTGGACACACGTGAAGTCACGCCCAGGCCTCAGGTCGGATCCTGCTGGGTCTCAGCACCCTCAGCCCTGTGTCTTGTTGCTTTCCCCTCACTGCGTTTCTAGATGTTTCCTTGTAAGTCATCTTGTTCCAGTCTTCTGTTGATTTTCCTTAATACAATGTTTGCTTTTCTGAAATGCTTTTGCATGTTATTTTTTATTTTTTCTATTTGGAAAATTTTTATTCTCCACTGTTACCTTATGTTTGAAATCTTTTCTGCCCCATCATGACAGATTTAATTATTTCTTCTTAAGCACTGCCTCTGGTCCTTCAGCATGTGTCTACCGTAACTCATCATGAGTGTATTTATGCCAATGGCCTCTCCCATCTAACTCTAGAGCTTCCTGAAAGGAGAGACAGGCTTTTGGGATACAGGCCTCAGGGCAGGCTAAAGGAGTAAAGGAAGGAGTCCTCCCCCCCCCCCCCCCCAGGTAAGTGGATGTGGAGAGCTGCTCACCTTGCAGCGTCTTTATTTTCTTCCTTCTTCAATACAAACAAGCAAACAAACAAACAGCATCCTGGGGAGTCCTGTTGTGAAGACTCAATGATAAGGGGGGGTGCAGAACAGTTACTCAGTAGAAGACAGGCTTTGCTATTATTACACCATCCCTGGGCTCTTTATGGCCAGCACAAGGCTTAGAATATAGCAGGAAGCAAAGCAGTCTCATCTACCTGAACCAAAACCACAGTACTGCTGTCTCCGCATGTACATGAGTTGTACTCATGGCCAGAAGGTGAAGGGAAATCCCAAATAGTGACTGTAAGGGTGTTGGTATGTTTTCATCCAAGAATTTCTTTTCTGGGAACACAGCCTGACCATATGACACAACAACATGCCCAAGATGTCCATTGCTATATTATCTACATTAGCGAAAAGAAAGAAGATGAGAAAACCTGATAGGCCTTTAAACATTTTGCCACACTCTCATAAGGCTACAGAATCAGCTACTTAAAAGCTCAGTACAGGGCCACGAGATAGCTCAGTGGACTGAAGTGTCTGCTTTGGCAAGTGCAGGGACCAGGGTTCAATCCCCAGTCCTGCATGCCTCACTGGACCTATCCCCAGGCATGCTGGGCTGGCCACAGAGTTCAGGCATGGTGGCACACACCTATGATCCCAGTGCTGGGGAGGCTGAAAACAGGAGGATCACTATGAGTTTGAGCTGGGCAGTGAGATCCTGTACCAAATACATAAATGAAAATAAACAAATAAATGGATAATTTTTAAAAATCTCAGTAGAGAAGATCCACAGAAACATAAAGAAGTGTTTATGGTACAATATTTGTCATTACAACTGATTATATTGTCTTTATTATTTGTCTGAATTTGACCAGCAGGTGAAAAACAATGACAAGAAATATGTACAATGGAAAGAAGATGGGTAATATATTTTATGATCATATATTTCTTAGATTTCCCTCGTTGTTTTTTTTTTTTTCTATATTTAGGACAGGGTCTTCAGGGTCTACAGGGTCTTACTAAGTAAATCAGACCTGTAGTGATTCTCTTGTTTTCAGCCTTCCAAGTGCTGGGATTACAAACACATGCTACCACGCCCAGTCAGTGTGCCCCACTGGTGCGGCTGGGGATCGAACCCTGGCCGCTTCATTCTGCCTAAGCAGGCACTTTAGTCAACTGAGCTATCTGGCTGGCCCTCCCTCCATGTTTTATAAAAAGAATCTACTCTATAATTTGAATTTCATAGTCATCCCTTATTTATTTTCTAGGTGCGCAAGCGTGTCTATTCCTTAAGGTTTTGCTAGGTGCTGACATCACATAAGAACCAGGAAACAGATTCAGAAGATCAGTCTTTAGCGTGGACCCCTGTGCAACTACACATGCACAGGACGGACCAGTGAGGACAATCATGCTGATATGCAAAAGAAGGGAGCAGCATCAGAAGGGGGCAACAGGCACAGGTCTTAAAAGAGAACCAAGGCCCAGCAGCTGGCCTTGAGCAGTGTGGGTCGAGTTGTTTCTCTCCTTTGTTAAGATCCTGCCAGGTGCCTCACACACTCAGGCTGGCAGCCGCAGTCCTTGCCATGGCCGTAAAGGCCCCATGTGACCGAGACCACCTCTCTGACTCACGGTACTAAACTTTCCACCTGTTGACTTCATTCCAGCCACTCTGGTCAATGCCTTGGCTCTCTCTGGGGCTCAGTACATGGGCCCCAGGGCCTTTGCGATCAATTTTTCTCTCTAAAATTGCTTCTTACCCCCACCTCCAGGTATGCATACCATCAATTCTCCCTTCGCCCAAGTCTCCGTTCAAATGCTTTCATTTCAGTGAGGCTTCTGTTCTTAAAGCTGGGGTTCCCAGGCCCCCACTATGCTTCTCTGCTTTCTATTTTCCACAGCACTTGCCACTATGTGACCAACTTGGTTTGTCCCCTCCCTCTAAAATGCAAACACAGTATGGGCAGGAATGTTGGCTCCATTGCTCACTGCTGTTTTCACCGTCAGTGCCTGAAATGATACCTGGCACATAGTAGGTCCTCAAAAAATCTCAATGAACAAAAGACTAAAAGAACAATCAAGCTTAGTGTCTGTGTCTACAGAAGGTGGCATAACAATAATTTTCTCTTCAGTGACTCTCTGTGTCAGATCACCCAGCACCCAACCAGTACTCAGAAAGCACAAGCATAAGGCCAGGAGGCTGGGCCAGGAGGCTGGGCCAGGGGTTCATGCAGCTGGGACTCTGTCACTAAGACAGGGTGCCCACAAGCCCCCAGCGTCCACCTGGGGGCTCCATGAATGTCAATATAAACATGGACATCAGTTTTATACTCAGCAGTTCAGGCTGTCAACAGTCAGAGAGGAAAAATAAATAAATAAGATGAAATGCACCTTGGCTATTTTTGCATCCAGGAAGGTATACAGATTATTTTTAAAAGCAATAAAACTGGAAAAACAAAAGTAACCAGTTTAACAAATTAGATCTCGCTCCTGTCAAAGGAAATATTTTTTGAGCCAACACTAAACAACCCTCCCAGTGCGGCAAAAGTCGCCAAATGTGAAACTCTTGGAGCTTGAAAAGGTCTCTCTCGCCAGTGAAAATGCTTCCAATAATACCCAGAAACAAGATTCATTAAAAGCTATCTTTAGCATTATCAACAATTTTGTTATTATCCCGTGTCCTTCATGAAATGCATCACAGACATGCACTCTGAATTACAAAAGATAAGACAGAGGAGAGATGGCAAGAAAAGCTGCCCTGGCCCTTCTGGGGAATTGCCTTCCTATGCTGGGAGACTGAACAAACCAGGAAGAGACAGCCCAAGGAATTCAAATATATATAATATTCAAACCAGGAACAGCAGGATCTGTTGAAAACAATAATAACGTGCTACGAGGATGCGTTTCCTAGGTGAAAGAGTTTGTGTCTTAGAGAAAGGATACCTGCAAAGATCCAAATGAGGTCAAAAACACCCCCACGAACAGTGGGAGGGTCAGGGGGACGCCCCCAGCATCGAGCTAGCTAGCGATGAGTGTTTATTCCGTGACTGACTGAGTGGAGGGAGAGATGTGAAAATGAGCTGACGAGGTGCCACGAGGGGCACCCGGACGCCTCCTTCCGTGGGCTGTGGTCACTGCACAAGAATCGCGAATGGCTTTGGCTTCTGAGCTCAGTGTGGAGAAGAGAGTCTGGGAGAGCAGGACAGGTAATTAAACAAGGTTGAGCAGCTTTGGTCCTGGCCATGGCAGAGCAGGTGCAGTCACCTAATTTCAGAGATTGTTCTGAAATGCGTGGTAATCGATCATCCTCAGCATTCTTGGAGCATGAAATGGATGGGCAGAGCTGCCCAGAGTCTTTACCTCTAGGGAACTGCGCTGCCTAAGCCCATGTGTTCCTTGGAAGACTGTCAAGCTGTTATGGGTGTTTGATTAATCGTCAGCCACTCTCAGTGTGCCTCGAATGTGGATTTGCCACAGATGGGTATGTGCCATGAATGTGCACGTGGCAGGCATTATACATGTAAGAGCCCGGCCCTCCCGGCAGCCCCTGGTGACAAGGCTCAGAGGTTGGTGATGGAGAGGGGGGACTGTGGAATGCATCTGACCAGAACCTAGCTCTCTCACCTTCTGGCTGAATGCGCTTGGGCTGCTGTGTGACTGCTCTGTGGCCCCTTCACTCAGCTCTACGATGAGGAGGATAGCCACACATGCGTGAGAAACTCGGTTAAGTGAGGTATCCTAGGGTAGCGCTGGATGCGCCAGCGGAGTAAAAGCTTAGCTAATGTCACCCCTAATTTTTTTTTTTTTTTGTGGTACCAGGGATTGAACTTAGGACCTTGTGCTTTCCAGGCAGATGCTTATGTTGCTGAGCTCTGCTCCCAGCCCCTAAAATATTTTTTAAAAAACATTTATTTATCTGATACAGCATCTTGCTATGCAGCAGGGACTTGTTCTCCTGTCTCAGCCTCCCCAGAGCTGGGATAACAGATGTGCGTCACCACACCTGCCCCCAGGGATCCTATGCCAGTTGGCATGCGGTACCAGGGACTGAACTCAGGTTCTTGCACTTGCCAGGCAGGTGCTTAGACCACTGAGCTATCTCCTCAGCCCTTGTTATTCCTATTTTATAGATGAGAAAATCCAGGTGAAGGGACTAAGTAAACTGTGTGGAACAGCTAGAATGAAAACAAGGGCCATTTTATGTCCCAATTCTACTCTCCTACCATATAATTCACCAGAGTTTCATGTCTGGGATTCCCAAATGCAAGTCATATAGGTACATTTCTTCTCTTCTTTTAAGCTGTTACATTCCCAACTGGGGAGACTAGGAAGAGAGACAAAATGGATACCAAAGACTTTTCAGAAACAAAATCTAAGAAATCTGGAGTTTCAATTGGCTGCAAAGGAAGAATGGAAGAGAAAGATCAACAGAAATCTGAATGTTCTGGCTCAGATGCTTGCAAATGAAGGAGAAAGAATCTACAGGGGCCACGGGGCCCCAGAGAGGAAGATGCACAGGGTTTAGCTTTGCAGCCTCAGCCTTGGGCAGCAGCTCTGAGTACACTGAGGCCCATGGTTGTGGGCTCAGCTCGGCTTCCCGAGCAGATGTGCTTGCCTGAGCCAAGTGCAGCGGAGACTTCCTGAACAGAAACTCTTGTAGGGGCAAAGCCCAGGGTCTGGCTGAACACACTTAGAAAATGCTTGAGGAGATGATCTTTGAAAGTGAACTGAACTGGTTAAGCTTCAGACAGGAAATTGGTTCCCAAGTACCCATTTGGCCCATGATGAAATGCATATACTATAGGACAAGGCAACTGCTTTGGTCTGATAGATAAAGAGACACATAGTAAAACTCCATGGCTCTAATAACCTCGTCGGACACTGCACTTGTGAACACACATCCTCAGAGTGTGAAGCAGCACAGGGAGGTCAGTGGCTTCTGCTGATCATAGCTGCCAAGTGTTTCACACAGTGAAAACATCGTGCTAACCTGAGTGACACCTACACACTGCTGTTAGGAGTGGGTGGGCTGAAACTCTGACCTGGAGATTTTGTTCTTTCTGAACACATATTCCACTGTTGTGTTAGTTACTTTTCTCATTGCCGAGGCAAAGTACTTGACACTCAAAGTTAAGGGGGCAATGTTTGCTTAATTCATGTTCGTAGGAGTTTTAGCCCATAATTGGCTGGCTCCAGTGCAGGAGGGCACACGGCAGAGGGCAGCAGTTCTTCAAGGTGGGAGACAGAAAAGGCAAGGAGAGAGAGAGAGAGAGAGAGAGAGAGAGAGAGAGAGAGAGAGAGACAGAGAGAGAGAGAGAGAGAGAGGGAGAGAGAGGGAGAGGGAGAGGGAGAGGGAGAGAGAGAGGGAGAGAGAAGGAGAGAGAGGGAGAGAGAGAGAGAGAAGACAATTAATCTAGTTCTGTACCTTATACTGTATGTAGTAGTCTCACTCACCCTAGAATGGGTGTAGCACTCACATTCTTAATCCCAGCATTAAAACATGAACCAATCACGGACTAGATTCGGCCATCTCCATAGAGCTGCCCTCCCATGACTGGCATTTGGAGGGACACCTAGACCTAAATCAGAACAATTATGAACTAAGCATCAAGGCTCTAAAACACAGGCTGATTGAGTGATACCATGGGGTAAGGTCAGTGAAAACAGATCAGCTTGCAAGCCAGCGAGTTGCAGAGCGGCGGATATCGCCCTGGAAAAGTCTAGACTTAAGAATGAGGCTGTTGTGTCTTCTGAAAGGAGTCATCCAAGACTCAGCCACTGAGAAGGGTGGGCCCTGAGCTCCTTCCAGAGAACTTAGATTTAGCAAACATTATTGCAGATTTTATTTGCAATATAAGGCAGATTTGGGTTGGTCAGACTTGCAAGAGAAGAAAAGGGAAAGACTATCAAAAGAAGGGTATAAACTCAAATTCTTATCCTACAACATCTTGACTAAGGGATCCCAGGAAAGATTTTCATCCAATGTGAGTTCCAATTCTCTCTTCTTTCTGCGAAGTTACTATGTGTATCTCAGTGTCATGGTAGAAGTCTTACTATCAGGCCTACAGTCCCTGGTAGTTCTTCCAAGAGGCTGTAGAACATACATTTGCAGAATGACTAACATGTCTGGACTTCCTTCTAAGTAGGAATCGGTCAAGAAACCTGTGTATAATAGTTTAATAAATGTTTTATCATGCTTAAAGTTAAATAGAAGGAAAGACTAGCTAAAGAAAGCTTACAGTACCAGGCATGGTGGTGCCTATCTAGAATCCCAGCTATGTCTGAGGTGGAAGCAAGAGGATTGTAAGTTCAAGGCCGGTGTGGACAATTTAGTAAGATCCTATCTCACAAAAATAAAAGGGCTGGGGATTTGGCCCACTACTCCCTAGATTCAATTCCTAGTGTGGAAAAATCAATGAATGAATGAGTGAATGAATGAATGGATGAATGAATGAATGACAATTTACAACTATTGAGGGCTAACCTGCCCCATTACACTAACTTTAACTGCCCAAGCCACAAGATGAGGGAAATCATTCATAGCTTTAAGGTAAGGATGCTTCAATTTTTAAAAAAGTTTTCAAAAAGAGTGATCAAAAAGAAAAGGCCATTGAATATATAGTCACACAGACTAAATGACATTTAGAAAAAATGTTTTAAGAAATACCACTTCTATGTGGGAAAAGTGTTTCTAAAGATGCTAGCTGTGTACATTAAAGTAAGTTAACATCCTTTGGAATTTGCAAGTAAAAAGACATGGACTGTACAACAGATTAGCAGAGAGGAGGACAAGGATGCCTGAGGAGTTCATGCCACTTTTTGCCTTTTCACTGGATACATTATTCCTTTGCCACCAGCTCAAGAGAATGGACATGGGTTGGACACAGTGGTTTTCCTACTCATTAGAACTCCACTCTTGTTTGTGGCCTATTTTAAAAAATATTCTATCTATCTATCTATCTATCTATCTATCTATCTATCTATCTATCTATCTATCTATCTATCTATCATCTATCTCTTTGCCACAGGTTCTCACTATGCAGCTCAGACTCACGGTGATCCTCCTGTCTCAACCTCTACAGCTCTGGCATTACAGGCACGTGCTGGCTTCTGTGGCTGGCATAGCACATACGGGTTCCAGTGCTGGCACAGCATGTGGTTCTGGGGATCAAACTCCGGTCCTTGCACTTGCCAGGTAGGCACTTATGTGCCCGAGCTATCTCCCCAGCCCCTACATCTTTTTTAAAAAGGAGAATAAAACGTAGTAAGAACAACAACAATAGCAACAACAACAAAACATTAGAAACAGTGCACATGTCCCCTCACATTATGTATATCTTTTGTACAAGGCACCACCACACCTTTTTGCAAGAAGGTAGAGGGGAGGATTGGCAATCATTAAAAAGATGTACAAGAAGTGATCGCACTATATGGTGTGTGTTGAAATTAATCTTTTTTACAGTTTACAATCCATTTCCACAAATCCCACTGGAAATCCTTCTCTTTGCTTTGAAGGCACTTATGCCACTGTTCTTGTCACTTCATGAAGTTGCTCTGAAGCCCTCTTTCACGATTACAAGGTGTGATCAACTATGCCACATGCTGCTGCTAAGGGCCCCCAGCAGAGGGCAGGGCTGTGAGGGTGGACACCATGTCCTCACCCACCTCAGGCACGGGAGCTGGCACGTGTGCCTGCAGGCTCTTAGTCAAAATGACCATGAAAGGCAAAGGCTTCTCATCAGTTGGGGACAACGAGGCAGTTATTGACATAAGGGAATGAGATGCCCAGCCCCAAAGATTCCTAGAATGAGTTCATGTTCTCTAAAACTGAAGAATGCATTTTAGGAACAACAGAAGTTAAGAGCAGAATGTATTTATTGGGGGAAAGAATGCTCTGTCTGAGAGAGGGACAAAAGGGGAGAAGGGGGTTGCCCTAGAATGTCTTTTCTAGAGGTTTTTAGAGTAAATCCATGAAGCAAGGTGGGTCAAAGGTGGGAAATATGAAAACTCATTAGGTGGGCATGAGTTGGGCCAAAACTGTGGTCCACAATAAGATTACAAGCACCATTGCTCAGATACTATAATTGATTAAATGGGGAAGCAAGTTGCCCAGCAAGCAGGCACGAATACAGAGCAGGGGCTTTCCCTGGAAGGGGTTGGGTTAGTGACTCCTCTGGAGTTTTCAAGGTTGTGGATACCTATTTAGAACATCAGTGGCTGATGCCCATCCCTAGGGAGGCGTGTGGTTGCATTTGTTTAATCGTTTGTGTGGAGGTCTGGTCCACAGTGGAGGTGCCTGTCTCTCCCACAGGTGCAAGGCAATGGTCTCACTGCCCAGGGTATTTTTATATAACTCAGCTACCTACAATGTTACAACTGCACAACTAAAGGCACATGTGTTACTGACCATCTGCAGATACAGCTGCACTTTCAGTGGTGTTACAACCCTGTATACTTATCCTAAACTAAAAAGTACTGTGAACCAAACAGGCACTGATTGCATCTCACCTACAAAAATCCCATTGTCTAGCAGCACAGTGCTTTCAAGGGTACAGGTTGTTGGCCGCCACGATGGCAGAGCTGACAGGGACCTTCGGCTCCCTGCCCCTGCCTGGCACCGTGAGACTATCAGACCCAGTATCACTAGCCCCAGGGGAAAAAAAAAACCCAGATTCAAAATACGAAGTATGCCTTCTACTGAATTAAGTATACAACTTCTACAAAAGCAAAACTCCCTAAGCTGAACTATTCACCATAAGCCGTGTGCTGCCTGTATTTACGTACAGGTCATGTACATTCATGAAGGTGACTGTGTCTGACTAACCCTTTTCTTCACTCCATAGAGCCCGAGGATGCAGGAAAGCTTGCAGAATGTTTGGGGCTCCTCTATCTCCTGAATCAGTAAACAGCCCTTTCCAAAGGGAGAGGATGGTACTGCATCTAAAGGCCGCCTCTGCTGGAAAATCTCTGCAAGCTCTATAAGCCTTCCTGGCAGTCAAACTGCAGGTCTTAGCATCCAAAAGGGAGGCAATTAGATGCTGTCAATTAGCAAACATTCCGCCCACCCCAACCCCCAGGACTGAGCAGATTTACTGGACAGGGAGGGCCATTGCCTCACTCACTCCAGATCTTATGGCAGTTTCAGATCTACTTCATCTGGCACTGTAGGGAGGGTTCTGCATGGCAAAAGCTAGCGGTGGGGGGCTTCCTGTAGCCTCTGCTCCTCTGCTTGGTCCCTGAAGCCCATTCTGTCTACTCTTTCTTCAGAACCTGTTGGACTGCAAAGAATGTAACAAACTGAGGTATTTCCCGTCCAGTGCAGAGAACTGATAGGCAACTGATTCCTGCAGATTGATACTGAGTATCTCCAGTGTGCAGACATGATGGTGAGCCCCACAGATGCACTGTTAAGCATGATGAAGATGTCACCAAGCCCCAAGGTGCTTGATTCTCATAGGACAGGGGAAGAGAGGTGGGGCAGTTTATTTTAATAAGTTGCAATTTTTCATACAGCAGGAAGAGCTACAAAGAAAGGCTGCCACGATGAAATCTGCAGGGAGATGTGTGTGTGTACACTCAGGCTCTATTTTAGCTACTTTGGTCAGGGGAAGCCCCTTTGAGGATTTACAGTTAAAGCCTGAATGATAAGACAGAACCTAGAAGGATTTGGAAATGAGAATTCCAAGCACAGGGAGAGAAAGGGTTAATGGGGGCCAGTGAGATAGCTCAGGGTTCTAAAGTGCCTGCTTAGGCAAGCATGCAGGGACCATGGTTTGGTTGGATTCTAGTACCACGTGCCGCACCAACCCCACCCCCAGGGTGGGCTGAGCAAACCACACACACACACACACACACACACACACACACACACACACAGTCTTTGAGAACTGGCAACAAATACAAGATGTGGTGAAAAAGATGCATTGAATTTTAAAATGATTTTTGAAAGTTATTGGAGGAGAAGTCATGCTGTCATTAACTTCCCTCAGAACACTTTCCCCTCGCTCCTAACTCTGCCTCACAGTTCTGCCACTTTGGGAAGCAGTTCTACGAGTCCTCTGGTCTCTGTATGGCTGCTTCCGGATCCTGAGTAGTTTCAAAATGTGTACTTGTCATGATCATGTTGACTTCAGGGAGGAGCCAGAGCTGCATGGCGCTAGATCTGGTGAGCAGGCAGGTAAGAGCACACAGAAATGTTCTTATTTGGCAGAGGTTGTGGGAAATGTTTGATCAACAAGAGGTGACTCTAAAACCAGTGAATGTTTACATGTTGAAAACTCATTACAAGCAAAAGCTACGTCGCCATTAATCCCCCTCAAAAGACTCCTCTTTTCTTCAAATATATTTATCCCATCATTTTTAAATGTCTTTTGCTATAATGAGTTTTTAAAATTGAAGCAACTCGCTGTATCTTTCAGTCATACCTCATAGTTTTCCTAAAATGACATTTTATGCGGTGTCTGCAAAGCATCTGCACACAGCTCTGTGCTACCAGTAGCTTGCAGTACATTCTGGAGAAGGAAGTTATGTCATCTCTAAATTCTCTCTTCTCAGGCCAGGGATACAGCTCAGTGGCATAAGTGCATCTGCCTGGCAATCGCGAGGTCCTGAGTTCAATCCCTAGTACCTCTCCCTTCAAAGAAAGCATTCCTTTTCTCTGATATTCTTGTACCCTGTGAACCCCACTGTGCAAAGCTAATGTCACCATACCATAAAGGGTTTGGAGGGAAGGGACGAACCAGGGGCTCAGAATCCTTCCCCTCTCTGGCCCCAACCTCTACATTTCCTTCTTACCCTTTCACATTATCGGGGCTCAAAGAACAAGATCAAAACACGAAGAAGCTCTCTGCTATAGCTTCCAGCCTCCCACCTGATTATTTCTCAACCTTTGCTGCCCTTGAAATCTGGAGAGAAAAAGGCAAAGGAGAAGGCAGGGGAGGATCAGAATACGAAATTTCACGTGAGCAGTTAATGTTTAGCAGATTCAGCCCATTTCATTCAGCTCTTGGTGGAACTTGGTGATGAAATTTCCATAGCTTTGCTGTGGGATGCAGCAGTTCCCATTCTATACAATTCAGCCAACTTGAGGTTCACTGGACATCGCCAAGTGATAATACTCCGTGTGCCTAAGCATCAAAACAGTGCCTTCTGCTAGCACAGTTTCTTTTTTTCTTTTGACCATGTGTGCCTGAGTTATTTTAGTTTTGAGGGATTTTGGATTTTTATATGTGAGATGGTTTTGTGGACTCCTGGTCTCATAAGAGAACATGTAAACAATCTCTAGTACAAGACATTTTAGTCTTAAGACCTTGAGCATTCTGATTGCTCACTTCGGTGGAGCATCAATACAAGCATTGTCAGATGTGAAGCAGTGTGGCTTCTACCCACTTTATCCAGAAGGCTGTCTCTCCCCTCTAGCTGTAAAAGCCCAAATTCTCCATATAGTGTCAAAGGATCTCAGGGGGAGGAAGTACAGCTAGTTGAAAGTCAGCCCAACCCTAACACCAACGGAAAAAGCAAAGGAAGTAAAGATTTTTTTTCTTCCTTTGCTCTAAGATAAGGACAGTTTGCAGCTTCATTCATGCTGTTCAAAAACTAAATTACAAGAGATTTAGTTTAAACATCTTAATTGGCTTTTGTTTGAGGTTCTGAAATCAGGCAATATCTCAGGTTGTGGAATGGAATGGGTGTTCCAGTGAGCTCAGAAGGGAAGTCTGGCTTTATAGGGAAGAGAGTTAAGGGAAGCAGAAACAGGAATACGTTGCAAACTGGTCATTTTGAAGTTACTTTCCTTATGGGGTTAGAAGTTAGAATGGAAGGGTCTTCTTTAGAGGACCAGTTCAGGCAAAGCCAGCTCCTTTGATTAGTTAAGATAAATCTTCCTTTTGGTTTTGGTTTGGAAGGCTGGCCAGTTTCAGCATTTTCGTATAGAATGAGTGGGTGGCTCCAGGTGGTTGGTTGCTTTGTTTTCAGAGTGGGGATTGCTGGGCTCTAATTCAAGAAGCTCCTCTATAGCAATAGCCTCCGATAAATTCTCTGTGACAGCACAAAGCTCAACTTGCAATATCAGTTCCTTTATTGGAGACTGATAGAGATTCTCAGCTCATGGAGTCTGTTCAAACTGCAGTCATCATGCACTCACTGCAGACAAGCTGGAATCAAAGCTCACATGGCTTGGGAAACATGAAGTTTGCCTCAAGTTGCAGCACTGGAAGAGGTGTTACCAAAAACCCCAGTGCTTGGGAATTTCTCCCCTTGACTGATACTAAGGCCTGTAAAGCCATAATTAAATTTACTAATTACAGGTTAGGGGCCAGTGAGATAGCTGAGCAGACCAAATACCTGCTTAGGCTAGCACAGGGACCAGGGTTCGATCCCCTGTACCACGTGCTACACTGGCCCTGCTCTAGGGCATGCTGAGTGGGCCACTGAGACCAGGTGGGTGGTACATGCCTATAATCCCAGCACTAGCAAGGCTGAAACAGGAAGATCACTATGAGTCTGAGTTGTGTAGTGAGACCCTATACCAAGAAAGAAAGCTTAGGAGTGTTTCAATTATTTTCTGGTAAAATACACAAAAATTATCTGTATTGCCAGCATTGATAATTCATTATCAAAACCAACCTAAAGTAATGAGACAACTGATGTTAGGTCTGAGAAGCCCACCGCGTGAAGAAAGACTCCAAGAGACGTCCTCTCATGCAAAAGCAAGGGGATTTTATTTTAGAAGCTGTGCTGGCACAGGGTCACCAGGCAACTGGGCCATGGCGACTCCGAGCCTTTGTTCGCTCCGGATTATATAGCACTAGTGGGCAGGGAAGCAGCAAGCGAGGTATACAGAAGCCAATCGCGTATGTTAGTTGGGCTGACACTTGAAGGGATAGGACAGTTTATATTGTCCCTTACAATAATGGGATGGTGCAGGGATCGGGGAGGGGGAATTCCTGGAGGGGCCCCAGGTGTTCCGAGAACAGGTGGTCTCAGGTGTAAATCTTATCTATGCTGCTAGGCACGTAGGGGGCAGGGGCTTCCTGTGCTGAGGGGTTGTAACCATGTTAACTCTTAATGGCCCTTGCGGCCAGTGAGTTTGAATAGTGGGGGTTGGTATCTTAACTCTAGGCCCTAACAGTCCCCCCTTTTGATTTTTCCTTCATTTTTAATCTAATAAGGGGTTTGGGTTTTATGCTCTGGCACAGGCAAGTATTGCTGTCTGATATCCATGAGTTTAATAGAGGAAAGCTGTTTACGAACATAGGCTATTAGCTTATTGAGGAGGCATGGTCCGATGGTGAGGGCCAACAGAAGGATCAGGAGAGGCCCAGCTAGGGCCGAGAGGAGGGTGGTCAACCATGGGGAACGGTTGAACCAAGATTCAAAGAGCCCCTGCTGTTGTAGTCTCTCTTTTTCCCGTTGTTGTAACCTTTCCCTGAGTTTGGACATGGAGTCTTTAACTACCCTCAAATGGTCAGCGTAGAAGCAACACTGCTCTTTAAGAGCAGCGCATAGACCTCCCTCCTTGAGGTCTTGTAGCACCACCTCAGAGAGGGAGGACAAGGAGGTTTGCAGGGCCGAGATGGAAGTTTCTATAGTTTTTAGGTCTGTGTCTATAGCCTGTTGTAGCCGGGAAGAAACATGTGTGCTTTGAACTAGAGCCGCGGTTTCCATCGCAGCCCCAGCGGCAGCTAGTGTTCCCATAACGACTGTCAGAGTGAGGGAGACTGGCTCTCTCTTTATTTTGATGTGTGTCTAGGTTTTATCCTCCAATGTTCTAGGAGAGTGGAGATAGACTCGGGGGAAGACAGTTACCATAATGCAGTATTCAGCCGACGAGTCAAAGACATTTGTAGAGAGGCGAGGGGTTAACCCTGTTTTGCATGCCCACTTGGCCCCATTAGGGGGCACAAGATATTTCCCCAGAATAAGGTGGGAGGTGTAGCGGGTTTTGCATAGGTGGGTCAAGGTGGGGGGAATCTTGCCTATACAGAGTCCTTGGCCCAAAACCTGGGAGAGGGCAAGGGTGAGTTTATGTTTAGACTCCCAGGCGCAGGAAGAAGACAAGGAGGTTGTGATGAAAGTTCCATCATAAGCTAAGCCCTCGTAGTAGGGGGGAGATGCAGATAAGCATAACCAACAGGATTGGGTGAGATTTGGGTTGGTTGCATTGAGAGTAGAGAAGGATCCCAGGATTAGTTCATATAGGCTATTTTTAGGGAGGGGCTCAGGGTCTTTGGTGGAAATGGGAGCCTTGTTTAACCCTGGGGAGTGGCCTTTGGTACTTAAAGGGGCCGTAGGTTGGGGATGTGGAGTTAAAAGCAGGATTGGGGCTTGTTTTGTGGGACACTGCGGGTGGAGGTTCCTTTTTTATGAGTAGCAGGGTTCCCCTATCTGTCCCCTCTTCATAAAATCGGAGGCCCCATGTGCGACCTATCTCCCAGCTAGGGTCAGTGGGTTGGGAAACATTAAGCCAAAACTCTGTGCAAGGCGGTTGGCCGCGTATCCAACCGCGACCGTGGCTCTCAGCTGCGTTTCGGGTGCATACAGAACAGGAACACGGCGAGGTTAGAAGGGCAACAAAATGGAGTCAGTTTTGTAAGAGTATAACATTTTCCACTGGTTCTTGGATGGTGAGGAAATCATTCATCTCTTGGGATAATTTTAGGCAATTGTTAGTTTTATACACATGTATAGACCAAATAAAAACATCAACAGGATACAGTAATCATTTAGCAGACCTGTGGCATATGGATTGTCAGACCTAGAGAAAACATTTAGTACTCTCCAGTTTGTAAGTGAGCCACTGGCTGGGTAACTACTGAAAAATCCTTATATTGGCAGCTAACATGGGTTTTCTCAGGCTGAGAGGGAAGACACTTAACCACCTTAGTCTGAAACGTCCTCTGACTCCATCATAAATACTTTCTTTTCCTTCTCTAGAAGCTTTGGACATTTTTCCTTGAAATGTCCCTTCTCTTTGGATCTAGGAAAACATAACTTTTTCCATCTATAATTCCATTCTGTATCTTTTTTACTATGAAACACTTTAACTGAGAACAATTTATTCCTGTAAACCCTCTTTACTTTTGTAGCTTGTGTCAGACATTGGAATCCACTGAACAAGATATACCTCAATGTGTCTCTATAGACAAAATCTGGTGGATCCTAGTCGAAAGGATCTTAACCTAACATGTTTGTTATAGATTTTACCCGTATAATTACCTGGGTTTTTGGTATCTATTAGGAACGAACAAATTTTTTTGAGATATTGGAGCACATATATTTAAAGCATGAACATTTTAGCTAACAGGTATATTTATAAACTTTGAGACCTAGCAATTGTAACTTACTAGTTCTTAGACCCATTTATTTATAGAGTCTTCCAGTTTGTTATTAGTCTCTCTAGCTATAGGTAAGGGATATCACACCTATATTAACAATGAGCATGAAATATTTGAGTTACATCAAAAATCAACCAGATCAACATACTCTTATCATGAAATATGTAGCATTGAGTCAGATTAGACTAATGGAATACCTTTTAAGCCTTGTACATGAAGAACAATTTATTATATTTATAAAAACTATAATAATAATATATATATCATAGTATCTCAAATTTAACTAAAGCAAGATTTTTAAAGTCTGTTTTTATTGACGTGGATAACTGGAAGGAAGGTCAGGGTTGGAGAAGGACAAAGAGACATGTGCTAATGCCCAGCAATGGGCTGGGTTTCCCTTTAGTCATGATTACTTAGGGCTCCTCCATGGAGATGACAGGTAGAGGTAACAGTCCGGCCAGAGGGAGGAAGCAGGCCCAGGGCCCTCCAGTTTTACTGGATAAGTTGAGTCTGAGCTCTGGAGCCTTCACCTCAGAGTGCAGTCTCACTTCTAGTGGCTGCCTAAGCAGTCAGGGCATGGCTTGTGGGCCTCCTAAGGTAGTCCCTCTTATAGTGGCCTGGTTCTTGACCCCACTACACTATAACATGAAGGTGCAGGCTATGCCAGAAAGAAGCTTCTGGAAAGGGTCGGAGTTATAGATAGGAATGAAGAAAAGAGAAATGGCAGTACGGGAAAAGGAAAGCTTGGATATGAAAAGGAAGAGCTAATGGACTGTCTAAAGCAAATTGAAGAACAGACAGTGAGAAGCCAAAAAGGAGATAAAATAAAAATTCTAATGATTTACATATTAATAATAATGATTTACATAAAGAACAACTCAAAGAAGCACTGAGGAATGTAAAGGAGACAGAGAAGAACAAACACAAAGCTCTCTATCAGGACAATTTCAAAGCAATCATCCTTAGGGCAAAGAAGGTACATTTTGTTTATTTGCCAATAAAATTTTTCCAGGAACAGGTAAAATCCTCATCCAGATTGGATTGAATTTAAAGGCTCTTAGGGGTGCACTGAGATGGCAATTGAGACTGGTGTTGCATGCCTATAATCCCAGATCACTATGAGTCCAATCTAGTAGTGAGACCCTGAACACTGTCACTATTTTGTATTCTTTAAAAATAATAATAAAAATCCAATTTAACTACAGTACACAGTGAACTTGGGGATTCATGCCTAACTTTGAGAACTTACTTTGAATTCTCTCTGGTATACACTAAAATATACACTTTCTGGATTGCAGGGTGATTTCATTTTTAAGATCCTGAGGAACTGACACATGACTTTCCTTGGTGCCTTAGGCAAGCACACACAATGGTTCCAGTTTCACCTATCGTCTACCTAGACATGGGATTTTGTCCTGTGGTGTGCAGAATGCTTGCAGTGACAGCCACCCTAATGGGTGCGCAGTGGTATCTTGGGGTTTTGATATATTTCCCCAGTGATAAGTGGTATTGGGCATGTTTTATGGGTTAATTGTACCATATGTACAACTTCTTTGAAGAAATATAAAATCCTTTGCCAACTTTTAAATCCATTAGTTTGCTTTGCTGTAGTTGAATTTCAGGTTTCTTTATACATCCTGGATATTAATCCCTTATCAGGCAAGTGATTTGAAGATGTTTTCTCACATGCTGTGATTCCGTTTTACTCCACTGATGCCATTTCTTGAAATGCAAAAATTTTAATTTTCAGGAACACTCATTTATTTTGTTGTTGATAGTTTTCAAGTCATAGCCAAGAACTCATTGCTAAATCCAACTTCATGAAGATTTTGCCCTGTTTCCTCCCAAGGGACTTACATAAGTGCTCTTGCATTTAGGTCTTTGATCAATTTTGAATAAATTGGTACAGGTTACTAAGTACAGGGTCAAATTTCTTCTTTTACTTATGAATAGTTTTCTAAGCACTGCTTATTTAAGATGTTGTTATTTCTTATTAAACAGTGCTCGATTCTCTGTCAAAAATTTTCCAGTCAGAAACATGCCTTTGGTGGGTGGCAATGGGGCCCCGGGCGTGCAGGTGAGCCCAGACCTTTGGGGGGTGAGGTGATCAGCAAGACCAGAAGCACGGAGGTGCCCTGAGCAGCAGGAAGGGCCAATTGTTCAGCTCCTCTCAAAAGCATGATTCGAGTCCCATTCCACCCAGCTACTCCCATCCTGGGTATTTTTCCCAGAAGAACTGAATATATTATATCACAGCAATATATGTGTACCCCTGTTCATAGCAGCACAGTGTGTCATAGCTAGATCTTGGAAGCAACCCAAAAGCCCACTAAGTGAGGAATGGGTTTTTTAAACTGTGGTGTTTAGGGGCTGGGAGATAACTAAGCAGCAAAAGTGCCTGCCTGGGAAGTGCAAGGTCCTGAGTGTTTGATCTCCAGGAACAACAACAACAAAAAATTTAAAATGTGGTATTTGTATGTAATGAAGTACTAGTCAGGTACACAGAAGGCTAGACTGGAGACTTTTATAGGTAAATGGGCCACAACTTGAGACCATACTCACAAGTGTAATGAATCAGACCTGTGTGTGTAAACACTGTATTGTCTCCCTAGTATAAGAAACTAAAAGAGTGGGCTGTCCAACTAGCTCACCAGATTAAAGTGCCTACAAGCAGGAGCAGGGCTGGAAGTTTGATCCCTGAGCCTGCCATGCTGGCCCCACCCCCAGGGAACCCTGAGACAACAATTGAGATTGGGAGTGGTGGTGTGCTCCTGTAATCCCAGCTCTTGGGAAGCTGTAAATAGGCGGATCACTATGAGTCAGATCTAGTACAGAGACCCTGAACACCCTGTAGACCCTTCCCTAAAATACAAAAAAAAAAAAAAAAAAAAAAAAAAAAAAAAAAAAAAAAAAAAAAAAAAAAAAAAAAAAAAAAAAAAAAAAAAAAAAAAAAAAAAAAAAAAAAAAAAAAAAAAAAAAAAAAAAAAAAAAAAAAAAAAAAAAAAAAAAAAAA
>PVKA01034505.1:5000-23408 GCA_004027165.1 Ctenomys sociabilis
GTACAGTGATGATGCATGTATTATTGATGGTTCAGAGCTACTAGGCAGTGAGCCACAAATTATAGCCCTGTCATGAACATGGTAAGCCTTGGAGGATAGTAGGATCATTAGAGAGAAGGAAGAGTATTTCAGGTAAAGGAAATGGCAAGATTGAAAGCATGGTGTATCTTATATAAAGCAGGCTGACAACAGAATATTTTGGAGGTCGGAGGTATAGATAGTAGGCAAGTTAGGCAAGTGGCTCTGGCCCATGTGCTAGGAATTAAACCCTAACCTTGGGATTTGGTAGTAGGGGCAGATTAAGGAGTCAGAACATAGAATATACAGAGTTGTGCTGCTAGAATAAATATGTAGTAGGTACAAGTACAGGGTAAAAATGTTGGTGAATGAATATAAGACAGTGGGATGTGAGTGTGCAGTTAATTGTATTAATATCAGATGAAAAATCTGGAAAATCAGCATATTGTAGAAAAGCAAAACAGGCAATTGTTTTGAGTATGTGATCTTATTTTTTTCTAATTTAGGAAGGTTAGAAAGAATAAATATTTTTGATATAGGCAGAAGAGGTTAATTTCAACTTGGTGGAGAAAATTAGTTTCTCAATGGTAATTGATTAATTTTACTCACTGAGCATGCACACATGCTATAGCTATGCATCCTTTATTACTTGTGTGTTATTTTTGTTTGTTAGTTTTTTTGGTGGGCTGAGGATCAAACACGCAGGGCCTTGTTTATAGTACACAAATGCTCTGTGTTTGAGCTATGTCTGTTGCTTTGCCTCTTGTATCTTTAGGTAATAGGAAATTATAGCCCTCATGGAGTGCTTCACACCCCTCCCCGCTTTTTTTTTTTTTTATCTTTTTGGCAGAACCAGGGATTGAACTGAGGCCCTTGTGCTGGCCAGGGAAGCACTTATTCCACTGAGCCATCTCACTGGCCCATGGAGTGCTTTACAAAAAAACCCAACCAAACAAACAAAAAACCCCCACCAAATATCATATTATTTGTTTTTTCCTTTGGTACAAGGATTACATTTTAAACTTTTAAACCCAGGTTTTCCTGAGCCAGAAAGAGGCCAGTGAGAGAGATTTTGATAGTGCTCTTTTTGGATACCCATTAGTAGTGGTTGCCCCTGGTCTGTGTGCATGGACACAAAGTGTGTTTGATTTTTATTTGATGTAGAAGTACATCCAGGAAGCCAGGAACATGGGCAGCACTATCCGCCAGCCCAAACTGTCCAACCTGTCTCCGTCAGTCATTGCTCAGACCAACTGGAAGTTTGTAGAGGGTCTGCTGAAGGAATGCCGCAATAAGGTAAGCCGTGGGTGATGCCATGTATGTGCTGTTTCCCTGGGCAACAGAGGGAGACCCTCACTTACTCACTGTTGCTTTAAAATATGCTATATTTTAAAGTGATATAATAGTATTAATTTTAAGATCATGTTAATCTGTAATTAACTGTTTGTCTTAAATAACATATGCCAGTAATTAAGAGCAAGCATGATTTCTTTTATAAACTTATTTTCTTTAAACCAGAGAGTTTTAAAATTTAGACACCTTACTTGAAATTGGAGTTGTGTCTACTTTAACTTTACTTCCACACAGAGATCTTTTTTTTTGTCTTTTTGAGACAGGGTCTCACTATGAAGTTCAGGCTGGTCTTAAGCTCACTTTGTAGCTCAGTCTGGTCTTGAACTCACAACAATCCTCCTGCCTCAGCCTCCCTAGTGCTGAGATTACAGGCATGTACCACCATGCCCGGCTTTTTTTTTCTTTTTCTCTTGTTTTTGAGACAGGGTCTCACTAAGCAGTTTAGGTTGGCTTTGAATTCATTTTGTAGCCCAGGCTGGTCTCAAACTCTCAGTGATCCTCCTGAGGGCTGGGATTACAGGTTTATGCCTGGCTAAAAACAAAGTAATTTTAACTGAAAATTACTTTTAAATTCAGTAAATTTAGTTTTATAGACATGAGAAAATTTTTGTCTTTGATTTAATCTGAGAGCAGTGATCCCTTAAGTATAGAAACAGGTATTAATTATTGAGTGCCTATTCTGTGCCAGGCAAAATGGCACAGTGGGACTTAAGTTGTTTGGATATCTTTCACTATTTACAAAGATAGTCACTATTAATAAGATTTTAGTTGTAAATTTAATTTTTTATAAATAAGATAGAGAGTTATCCAAGTCAGAATGTCATCATTTTTAGGGTTTATCAGCTAGCTTAATCTCTATTACATCTTGTTTATGAAAGGTTTCCTTTTTTTTTTTAAGTTTGTAGGTGGTAATCATTTAAAACACGAAGCAGTACTCACTGGCAGAAGAAAATAAAATGTGCTCTTTCTTTTGGTGTTTAGTACAAGGTCTCACTACATAGATTGGGACTCATAGTGGTTCTCCTGTTTTCAGCTTCCCAAGAGCTGGGATTACAGACATGTACCACCATGCCCAGTCTAAAATATGCTTTTTCTTATAGAACAAATTTTTACTGTTAGATTATTATATCAAGATTGATATTTTAAAATTCGTGACAGTCTATTCAGTCACTGATGTGTATAATTTCCCACTGTCAGGCGTGCGCCACCAGCCCCCGACAGGACCCCTGTGAGTTTGGGGCCAGGCTACAGGGTGAAATCAAGGTCAGCCTGAGCTGCACAGTGAGACCCTGTCTTTATTTATTTATTTATTTTTTGTCTTTTTGAGACAGGGTCTCACTATGCAGTTCAAGCTGACCGAAAGCTCACTTTGTAGCTCTGGCTGGTCTCAAACTCACAACAATCCTCCTGCCTCAGCCTCCCAAGTGCTGGGATTATAGGCATGCGCCACCACGCCCGGCTAGAGACCCTGTCTTTAAAAGACTAAAAACAGAACAAAACACAACACAGTACTGGTGATGCTACTTTTCTTTTCTTCTTTTGAGACAGGGTTTCATTCTGTAGTTCAGGCTGGCCTGAACTCACCAGGTAGCCTTGAACTTACCATGATCCTTCTGCCTCAGCACTACCATCTTGTTTAGTGAAATTCTGTGTCATTTCTAATGTCATTTTTAAAAAATTCTCTTAAAAAAATTAAAAGCAGCATCAAAATACAAAGTATTACTTAGGCAGAGTGCTGGGGCTAGGGTTTGATCCCTGCAGCCCGGCCCCTGGGGAGCACTGAGACAGTGATTGAGATCGGGCGTGGTGGTAGATGCCTGTAGTCCCAGTGCTTGGGAGGCTGAAAACAGGAGGATCACTACGAGACTGATCTGTGTAGTGAGACCCTGTGGACCCTGTATTAAATATACATTAAAAAAAAAAGATAATTTAAAAGCAAAAAAAAGATAAGAATTAACAATAAAATACAGTCATTTAGCTTCTAATCCCTGATCCAGTATTTCTTTGTGTTTAGTTAGTATATTGATTAAATTATATGGGCCTGACCCATAAATTGTGATATGAAAAATAAATAACATACCTTACTTCAAAAAACACTGCTCTTCTGTTGTCTGGCCTTCATGCCCAAGTTTTGGGTACATGCTCAGCTTCCTGTGTCCACTAAATAATGGCTAAATAATGGCAATGAAGGACATGACATTTTCAGATACGTTACTGTGGGGAAATGTGCGTCTTAGAGTTGAAGAAATACAGTAAATGGTCTAACATCACTAAGTTTTGACTGAGTGGGGAGCAGCAGGAGGGCTTATACTATTGGAAGTGTAAATTGATATGAGCACTGAAAAACAACCTAGCATTACCTAGTACTTCTATTAATTATCTAGGAAGAGTTCTTCTAGGTATATTCCCTAAAGAAACTGTTGTAGTGTGTTGTAGGAGATACATGCAAGGTATTTAGAGCAACATTCTTTGTAATAGCAGTTTGTGTACCAAACTAGGAAAAAGCCAAAAGCTAATCAGCAGAACAATTAATAAATTGTGGTTTATTCATTCAGTGGAATGCTATATGGTAATGTAGTGGCACAAGTTATATTTCATAAATAATAACGGTTGCATGAAAAGTAAATCACAAAAGAAAATATACAAGCTAATCTATGCTGCTTAGGGATACAGATATATGTGGTAACTGTTGCTTTTTTATGGTTTCATTGTATAAGTTACTGCTTCTAAAGTGGAAGGTGATTTTAAAGGCAGTGCATAGGTGCAGATGGAGTGTTTTCTTTCTTAACCTGAGTCTGTGTCTCTCTGTTTCTCTGGATAGAGTGTGTATATTTTATATCATATATCACACAGTAACACTGGAAAGAAATATGCCAAAATATTAAAAATTGTTGCTTCTTTAAGCTAGTATTAGGAGTGATTTTTTTCTTTGCTTTTCAGATTTTTATATGTCACAGATTTATATGTAACTAGATTTTTTTTTTTTTTTTGTCTTTTTTTGAGACAGGGTCTCACTATGCAGTTCAGGCTGGCCTTAAGCTCACTTTGTAGCTCAGGCTAGTCTCAAACTCACAACAATCCTCCTGCCTCAGCCTCCCGAGTGCTGGGATTACAGGCATGCGCCACCACGCCGGGCTGTAACTAGATTTAAGAACTCAAACTCAAGAGTCAGGAAGATTTGGGCTCAGAAGCCAAATCTACTATTCTTTTGGTGTGTGATCTTTGGGGAACTTTAGTTTTTTTGCCTGAATTTCCTCATCAATAAATTGAAAATGACAGTAGTTATCTTGAGGATTGTTAGAGGAATCTTAAGTGAGATAGTGTAATGCCTAGTGCAGTGCCTGACAAATGTTTACTAAAAACAGTGACACATTACTATATAGCTTGTGTTCTTTTTATTATAGTTTTTACAGTAAATATTTGAAGATTTTTATCTTTAAATATATATATATATGCACATTATCCTACTAGATTTTTCTTTTTTGGCAACTATTTCAGATATATTTTTAGGTTATATATATTCTTGCAGTTCGTTTAGTAAGGTTGTTTAAACAGTGATAATCAGGATGTCAGAAATGAGCGTGACTAAAGGTTTTTATTTGTATTTTTCATTTCATAAATGTAAAATCTCAATCCTATGTGGTGAAATCATTTGCCAAAGGTCAAATGATGATTGCTGTGTTCTCACCTTGTTAACTAACCTTTATAACCCTCATCATCTGACCTGTATGGTGCAAAGCTCCCCATCCCCGTGGCTTATGCCTTGTCTCCCCCAGCCCAGCAGATGGGCTGTGCAGCAGCCATCACTCTTGTGTGGCGTGGCCCTGCTCACTCTGGTCACCTCTCCTCTTCACTCACCCTAGACCAAGAGGATGCTGGTGGAGAAGATGGGCCGTGAGGCTGTGGAGCTCGGGCACGGGGAAGCAAGCATCACTGGTGTGGAAGAGAACACCCTGATTGCCAGCCTCTGTGACCTCCTGGAGAGGATCTGGAGTCACGGGCTTCAGGTGAAGCAGGTAATGGGCACCTGGCCTCTTCTTATGAAGCACACTCCTTCCTGACTTCACAACCCCCCCCCCCACACACACACACACTCATTTCTACTGGCTGGCTTTGAAGAATGTCTGTAGTGCTCACAGAATGAGACCCGAAGTCGCTAAACAAACAAATGTGATCTGAATGATTTTTTTTTAAATGAGCTTCATAAATCTGAGTTTGTCAGACTCTGAAAATGATGTCTTCCTTCCTCCAAGTGCAGTTGAAGACAAGCCTAATAGGTATTGTTTGGCAGCTGACCCTTGCATGAAGATAGAATAGAGAGAGAGAGCTGGGAGGTACTAGGATCCTTCACTAAGGATATCCTGTACATGGATAAAGGTCTATCATTGACTTTTTGGGGGGGGTAAGGAGATGGTTTAACCATCTAAAGATTTGAGAGCAGTATTTAAGAATTGCTTGCCTGCCGGGCGTGGTGGTGCATGCCTGTAATCCCAGCACTAGGGAGGCTGAGGCAGGAGGATTGTTGTGAGTTCACCCTGTCTCAGAAAAAAAACAAAAAAAACAACAACAAAAAAAAGAATTGCTTGCCTTTTACCACTTAAAACCCAGAAATTAATTAATTAATCAATTTAGTTCAGGCTGATCTTGAACTCACTGTAGAGTACAGGCTGGCCCCAAACTCATCGCAGACCTCCTACCTCAGCCTCCCAAGTACTGGTATTACAGGCAAGTGGTACCTCACCCAGTCTCCTTTAAAAAAAACAAACAAACTATATTACTGTATTTTCAACTGGTGGTCAAGGTAGACATCTTTGGCCAGCCAGATAGCTGAACAAACTAAAACACCTGCTTAGGCAGATGCAGGGACAAGAGTTCCATCCCAGGTGTGTGTGCCAGCTCCACCCCTTGGGGCACGCTGAGCCAGGGACTGAGACTGGGTATGGTGGTGTGTGCCTTTAATCCCAGCATTGGGAGGCTGAAAACAGGACGATCATTATGAGTTTAGTCTGTTCAGTGAGACCCTGTAGTCCCTGTACTAACTACATTAAAAAAACATCTTTTATTTTTATGTATTTTTACTTTTTTTTTTGTACTGGGGATTGAACTAAGGCCCTTGTGCTTGCCAGGCAGTTGCTTAAGTCAATGAGCTATATCCCCAGTCCTTTCTTTTTCTTTTTAAGACAGAGTCTTGCTATGTACTTTAGGCAGGCCTAGAAATCACAGTGAATCCCAGGCTGACTTGAGATAATCTTTCTGCCTCAGCTTCCTGAGGGTTTAGATTACAGGTGAGCTCTGCCATGTCCAGCTGTTTATATATATATGTGTGTGTATATATATATACATATATTTTTTTAATCATTTATTTATGTATTTGGTAAGGGTCTTGCTACATAGCTCAGACCTGTGGTGATCCTCCTCTCTCAGCCTCCCCAGCACAGGGATTATGGGCGTGTGCCACCATGCCTGGTTTTGTGGCTGGCATGGCACGGGTTCCAGGTCAAGTACCACATATGGTGCTGGGGATTGAACCTGGGTCCTTGGGCATGCCAGGCAGGCACTTAGACCACCAAGCTGTCTTGCCAGTCCCTATATACTTTCAAATTAGAAAGAAACTCTTTAAGTTTTGAATGGTGATTTTCTCATGGAAAAATAACTTGTGTCTACCCAATAATTTACTGAGGGCCTATAAAATGCTCTTGAGTTGATACCTCAGTGCAAAAAGAAAACAGACCAAGAACTCTGCTTCCCTGAAATTACCATTTGAATGCATGTGGTAACAGCCTGCCCCATCTATTTTTAGAAACATTTTTCTGTGCACATACCATATATAGCTGTATTTATTTAGTAGACTGTAATTTCATACCCACGATGATAGCTTAAATAGGCAGTAATAAGTATTGTCAAAGATAGGAGAAGTTGGATACTTGGTACAGTTAATAGGAATGTAAAATGGCATAGCCACTTGAGGAAACAGTCTGGCAGCTCCTCAAGATATTAAATAATTGTCATACGACCTGGTGTTTTAGTTACTTTCCTGTCATTGGAACATGACACCAACACCCACAATTTAAGAGAGGAGAGGTTGATTTTGGTTTACATTTTAGTTCTTGGTTGATTTCAAGGCAGAAACAGGATGGCATAGGGGTCTGAGGGGCTCGGAGTATGTTCATGTGTGATAGCCAGGCCCTTGTGCTTGCTAGGGAAGCACTTATTCCACTGGGCCATGTCACTGGCTCCCTTATTTTATTATTATTATTATCTTTTGTAATTTAGGGAAGGGTCTACAGGGTGTTCAGGGTCTCAGTACTAGATCGGACTCATAGTGATCCATCTGCTTACAGCCCCCCAAGAGCTAAGGACTACAGGGACATGCCACCATGCCCAGTCTCAATTGCTATTGCCCATGGGGTTGGGGCTGGCACAGCAGGCCCAGGGATTGAACCCCTTGCCCCTGAGTCTGCTTGCAGGCGCTTTAATCCACTGGCCCTTAAAATGTTAATTTTTTACTTATATTATTATTGTTTGTTTTAATCTCATGTATTTAGTACAGGGATTACGGGGTCTCACTGCACAGATCAAACTCAGACAGATTCTCCTGTTTTCAGCCTCCCATGTGCTGGGATTAGAGGCCACCACACCCGGTCTCAACACGCCCTGTGCACAGGGCCTGCATGGCACACCAGGGATCAAACCCAGCACTTTGGTACACTGAGCTATCTGACCAGCCCTTACTTCCTGTATTAGATAGATGTCATACTTTAATCAGTTCATTATTATGGTCATTTGGGCTATTTCAAACCTTTCATTATTATTTTTCAAAAGACTATGATTATGGAGTTTTTCAAATGTTAAAAACTGTATATTGAATCTCTAAAATTGTGAGGGTCCTATAGTATAATACAGTATTAATACACTTTGAGCTTTGGATCAGAAAGACATGGCTTTGATTCCTAGCTCAAGTGAAAGGATTTTTTTTTTTTGGCAGAACCAGGTATTGAACTCAGGCCCTTACACTTGCCAGGGAAGCGCTTATTCCACTGAGCCATCTCCCTGTCCCCTGGAAGACTTTAAGCAAATATCTTACATAAATGTTTCTGAGCTTTGCCTTCTAGTATATAAAAGATAGTTATTAAAATCCACCTTTTAGGGTTGGTGTGATGACTTGGTATAATAAAAATAAGAACCTGGGATGTAATGAGTGCGTAACACATGACAGCTCTTACTATGCTAGGTCTACTTGAAGAATGTCTTTCTCTGTAACAAGTGAGTAGAATATATGTCATCCATTTACCATTTAAAAAAAAAAAAAGTTAGCTAGGTTGGCACCAGTTGAACTCTTTCAGATTTTTTATTCAGATTTTTTATAATATAATGACCCTACAAGCTAGAATTTATTGTATTAGATATTTGTCCTGGTACTGTACCAAGTACCACTTATGGCTATGCCCTCGTAATAGGGCGGTGAGGCTGAGAGACAGAGCCAGCAGGACTGAGTCAGGTTAGTGTGGGTAATATTTAGGGTAGTGAAGGCTCCTAGGATAAGGTTGTAGAGTCGCTCAGGTTTGGGCTTTTGGGGAAGTGTTTGGTTAGAGGGAGAGTGCTCCAAAGGAGGAGTTTTGGATGTCGTTGCTCGGTAAGGGGAATTTAAGACAGGATTGGATCCTATAGCCACTTGGGGTTGGGGGGGAAAGCCTTGTCTTTTTAATAGTTATTAATCCCCCTTCGTGATACCCCTCTTTGTAATAGCAGACCCCCCAGGTGTGTCCTGTTAACCACTTAGAATCAGAAGGGTTATTGGCCCTGAGGATTATCTCATTACATGATGACAGTTTGAATGTACAGTAGGCAGGGGCACAGGAGTAGTAACAAGGACAGATACATGTTCTACCCCTGTTGTCAGTTTTGGGGAAACTCAGGGTCAGGTGGGCATCTGGTTTTGGGGGCTTCCAACTGGTAGCGAGAGTTTCGCATCCCCATTGAGCACAATAGTATTGGCCCGGTGCATTGCAATAACCTTTTCCAGGGTTATAGGCTGGACACATGTAGATTTTAGGAGCCCGCTGGCAAGGGTACAAAGAGATCAACTCACAAGGTGGGAGTTGGAAGGAGGGAGGTCCTACCCCAGTCCAGGTGCGGAGTATTTTGTTATCCCATCTGGTGAGGGTCCATTTCCAGCGTTGGTGTGGATTGTAGCCGCCGGCTGGATCGGGTAGGAGGAGGAGGTTGAGCAGGACGTAGCTTAATCTTGAGAGCGTTGTCAGACTTTTCCACTGTCCATATGGTGGGCACTGGCGGAGATGCCGGCTTGAGGTGGGAGGCATGTATCCAGGCCGCAATGCCATCAACCTTGACTGCTGTGGGAGTCGTTAACACGACCTGGTAGGGTCCTTTCCAACGGGGTTCTAGGGTCTGGAGCTGGTGTCTGCGTACGAAGACAAAGTCTCCGACCCGGTAAGGATGAGGAGTGGTGCTGGTGCCTGGTTGGTAGGCTGCTGAGAGTTGTTTCCAGAGAACCCATTGTATTTGGTCAAGGGCTTGTAATCTGTCAAACAAGAGAGTATGGGGTAAATTATGTCCCTGTGGAAGGGGGGTTAGGTCCTTAAGTGGAGGTGGCGTGCCATGAAGGATCTCAAAGGGGGTTAGTTGGTGGGGTCCCCATGGGGTATTTCTGGCCCGAAAGAGGGCAAAAGGTAGGAGCATGGTCCAATCTTTTAAGCCAGTCTCCATGGTCAATTTGGTTAGGGTCTCTTTAATGATTCTATTCATTCTTTCTACCTGTCCTGAGCTTTGGGGTCGGTAGGCACAATGTAGTTTCCAATTGACTAGAGACTTTTTGGAGGAGAGGGGTCCCAGGGGTGTTTGGAGAGCTGAGTAGATTGCCCCCGTGTCTACTTCAAAGTCTATGGGGGTCCCCTCCACGTCAAAAGTTACCCTGAGCTTGGGGAGGGGTGTCGAGCCGTCACCCCTAATCTTCTAGGGCCAAGAGAGTGGCCCGCTGGGGGTCATTAGCCTGTTGTTCTCTTTCTCTTTTTCTTCTTAGTTTTTCACAATCTCTTATGAGATGTCCCATTTCCTTGCAATATGCACATTGATTGGGGTCTAAGGGGGGGCATCGTGGCTTTTTCTGTCCTCCTTGTCCCTGAGATTCCTTCACTACTGTAGCCAAGATCTTTGTTAGTTCCTTACTACGTCTTTTATCTCTAACCAATTCCTTTTCTTTTCCTTTCTCTTTTCTCAGTTCCTTTTCCTCATCTGTTTCTCTTTTATAAAATACCTTATCTGCTTCCTTTACTAAGTCTCTCAGAGTGAAATCCTGGAGACCCTCCAAGCGTTGGAGCTTACGCCTAATATCTAGGGCTGATTGACCGATGAAGGCCATGGCTACAGGTGCTCGTTGTTCCTCACTCTGAGGGTCAAAGGGAGTGTACCTCCAGTAAGCCTCCATGAGTCTTTCTAGAAAGACTGACGGGGACTCTGTGGGCCCCTGGAGGACCTCTCTTACCTTGGCCAAATTGGTGGGCCGCCTTGCTGCTGCCCGGAGACCCGCCATTAGAGCCTGACGATAGATGGACAGATGCTCCCTACCTTGGGGGGTGTTGGGGTCCCATCCTGGGCGTCGCAGAGGGAAGCGATCGTCAATGAGGTTTGGGAGCTGGGTAGGCCTCCCGTCAGGTCCTGGGACCTGTCGGTGGGCTTCTAATAAAATGCGGTCTCTTTCCTCAGTTGTGAACAGCGTTCCCAGGAGTTGTTGGCAATCGTCCCAGGTAGGCTGGTGGGAGAACATTAAGGACTCCACAAGGCTTGTGAGCCGAGTAGGGTCTTCAGAGAAAGGAGGGTTGTTATTTTTCCAATTATATAAGTCAAAGGAAGAAAAGGGCCAGTACTGGAGATTTGGCATTTCCTCCCCTTGTCCGTCATCGACCATGGGTCCATATGGTCGGAGGGGAAGTGTAATTGCCACTCCTTCTTGAGGGCCCAAGGCGCGGCGGCTACGAGTGCCCTGAGCTGGTCCTGATTCGGATGGAGGACCTTCTGGAGAAGAAGAAGAGGTTAGGGAAGGAGACTGGGCAGGGGTCGGAGGGGGCGGAGGGACTCCTCCGGGAGGACTGTGAGAGCCCGTTGGGGGGTAAGGCGGAGGAGGATCATCGTCCAAGAGGATGAGATCACTTTGGGATTCAGGCAGTGGGGGAGCGGTAGAGGACAGAGGCTTAGCCGGGAGGATAGATGCCGCCTGAGGGGTCCTTGGAGACCGTTGGGGAACGAATAGGAAGGGTCTTACCCAAGGGAGTGGGCTCTCACAAAGATCCTGCCATACCAAAATATATGGAAGCTGATCAGGGTACCCCTGATGGAAGGGGCGAAGGATGCAACTCCTGACGGCTCCAACTGTAGAGAGTTGAAAGGTGTCTTCAGGAGGCCAACTCACTCCAAACGTGGGCCATTCGGCAGAACAGAGAGTTCACCACTTATCCTTCTTAAGTAAAAGAGATAGGTTATGAACCCTCTCCTGGACCTCGGACCAATGGGTCAAGGTCAGGGAGAGTGGCGATGAAGGTCCCTGCCCCATGCTTCGGAACACCTGAGGAATCAAGAGAGGTTATTCCGGGGTCGGACAGGGAAAGAGACTGAAGGAGGGAAACAATCACAAACGTGGATCCACACAGAAACCAAATTTGTCCAGGAATAGTCCTGGACAACAAACTAAGTTTAGACTAGTTTATGGTCTGAACTTAACCCACGGGGCATCCCCCAGGGAGGTGAATAATGACACCGAGACTCACGTCCCTAAAGTGCCTTCACCTGGCCAAACGAACGGAGCGCTCCTGGCACACAACAAAATGAAACTAAGTGGAGAGAGAGAGAGAGAGATATGCCGGCCAGACTTACCTCGCTTGTCCTTGATGACCCCCGGCCCACAGGAGCAGTGGATCCCGGACGAGCCCCCAAATGTTGGGTCTGCGCTGACCCAGATCTCCGCGGGCAGGGAGACACCAAGAGACGAGGGTGAGAGCTCAAAAGTTTATTGAACCACGCGTGGGACCCCGCACCTAAGGCGGTTGCGGAGTGCCGAGCTGTCCTTACAGGCAGGTTTATAAAGGCAAAACCCACAAAATTAGGGGGAGGCAAGCGAACTACAGAAGCTAATTGCATTGGTTAATAGGGGTTGACCTTTACATCGATTGGCTCAGTGCGGGGGATTCTTCTGACAGAATAACATATTTCCCTAATGCTTGGCTCAGCGCGGAGTTTTTCGGGCAGAATGACACGTTTGGGTAATCTTAGGGGGACATCTTGTGGTTGTTAGGGGGTAAGAGGGAAACTTTGAGCAAGCAGGTTACAGATGCCAATAGCAACCATTATTCTATAGGTGACCTTTACCAGGATTGGTTGAGGGCCATCTGGGGGAACAGAGTTTGAGGATGTTGTGTGTATACAGCTATACTTGCTTGGGAACTTTGTAATCAATCATAACTTTCCCAGAACACTTAGCAATAGGTGAAACAAAGGGCTAAGATGGAGCTAGTCTTGTGTGGGTCTGGGTGATATCTTGGGACTTTCTATTTTTACCTCTACAGTACTTGATTCATAAGCAGGTCTTAGCTGGCTTTTGTTTGATCAGTGTATTTTCTGATAAGTTCTATCAGTAGGGCCCAGTTTAGGTCAGGGAAATTGAGAACTTGAACTTGTTTGTCCTGCATTTATGAATTTTTATGTGCTATTTTCTTAAAATGAATTGTACTTACCTTGTTATTTTATTTTTAAATCTCATTTGAATGTCACAAATAACAATGCCCTATGCTATTTTCTACCAGGGTTACTTAGCCTATTACCAAAGGTCTCATACAAAGCTATTTGAAGTATAACATTGGTGGTATATAGCCTACAGAGAATTTGTTTTGCTCCTAAATATTACTTCAGGACTTGCCACAATATTTCTTTTTCTGTCATTAATTTTTTGAAGGATGCTAGATAAATCCCTCTCACCCACTCTTCCATTATTCTAGGATACTGAACAATAAATTAATATGTGAAGCTCTGTGAAAAAAATATGATCCTAAAACTTTAATATTTACCATAAAAACCTTTAGAGATAAGCCAGCTACAGTGGTACTTGCCTTATCTCAGCACTTGAGAGGCTGAGGCAAGAACATTACTTGAGCCCAGGAGTGAGACCAGCCCTGGCAAACTACCAAGATCTTATCTTAAAAAGGTAAAAATAAATCTCTAGGGAATTAGTAAGGCTTGTTTCTGCAGTTTGAAAAATAGTACCATATCATTATATACTCTATAACTGTTCTCTGAGGCTTTGCAGCAATAATCCAAAATTCTCATAGCATGGGAATTTCTTTTTGCTCTGTTGATCTCTCTTCATTTTGCCTAGACAGGCAGCTGCTTTGCTGAGAAACCAGTGCAAAACAATTTATGGCGGCACTATTTTGTTCAGTCCTGGATTTTAGGGTTTCAAATGTGAAACAGTGACACTCTCACTAGAGGACAGTGAAGGTCTGTGTTCTGGCAGAGCTTTTGTGACCTCAGGGATGCATGTCCAGCTATAGCTTTACTCGAAATCTCACCCCCATGTTCTTATGCCTATTTTTTGCTATCTGTGTGCAGAACTCCTTTCTCCTGCTAAAACATTCTTCAGTTATGTTCTAGTCCAGCGGTCTCACCCTGGCTGCTTGCTCTATGTTATTGACCCAGATTGTGCCCAGGTTCACTCTCAGTGTGATCTTACTGCTCCCACCTGGAGCACCTTACTGAGCAGCTACACAAAGTATCTGCTTGGAAAACAATGAAAATAACAGGTTTTGCTAAGGGCTTCCTGTACTTTCTTAGTATCTTTTTACTGGTTGCATACACAGCTGCCTGTGTAAGTCTTTGTAAGAACCTATTCTTACTACTACTTTCAGTAAAGGAGACAAGTTTTTCTCTGTACTATGCTTTTCTACCTATTAGAGGTGAGATTTGGCTTTTCATACTGGTTTTGTAACTGTTGTAATTGGGGACTGGTATGTAAAGAAGGGTTTCTTTGCATGTTTATGATGTTCTTGGAGAATCTGGTGTTGTATATTGTGTGGGCACACCTCTAAATGGGCCATTGAGCTATACTAAACCTGCAGTTCCTGGCAGCACTTCTGCAAAAGAAGACGAAGAGTAGCCCCTACCTCTGACATTTTGTTGTTGCTTTTTCCTCACCACTGCCATAAGCTGGGGCTTCCTCTTTCCACTGTGGTGGCCTGGCTTTGCTCTTCAGTGGCATTGCATGAGAGGGGTCACTGCTGACTAGCTCATTTCTCATGTGTCACATCAAATGGGCAGTTCCATTGGGTTCTACTAAGCTTTCTTCCTGCTCTGTCTAGGTGGATTTAGAGATGAACTAAGACATAGTCCCTACCCTTCCAGGAGTCCATCTTATAAAGGTTTTAGTAAAGGATTTCTAGATGTTGAATTATTTAGTCAAAGAGCATGACTATTTTAAGCTCTTGAATTATCTTCTGCAAATCTTAATATATTTTCCTAGTATCAATTCATGGGAGTTGTCTCATTAAAGTTACTAAAATTTTGTTTTAAAATATATATTGATGAATAGAAATAGTATTTTCTAATTTTAATTTGTATATATTTTTATTATCATTGAAGTTGTTGAGTTTTGTTTTAAACTGCATTAAATCTTATAGGACACCCAAACATACAGCAAACTTATTTGGGTTCTCCACATTCAGATGTTTGAATTTGTTTTTCAAAATAGATCAAGTTAGTGAGTAGAAACAAAATAGGTCTTTGCTATTCTCATGAGATAAATTTTTAAGACTTCAGATTTTCACATTTATCACAGGGCTTTAAATCTTCACATTGTTTGCTCTACTCTAAAGAAAATGGGGTAAAAGTACCTACCCTGTAGTATTGCTGAGAATATTAAGAGACTGTATTTTAAACAACATGGTGCTTAATTAATAATAAGCCTCAAGTTTGGCATGGAGGTGCATACCTGTAACCCTAACGCCCCAGGAGACTGTGAGGCAAGAGAATCGCAAATTTGACCCGAGCCTGGGCAATTTAATAAAACTGTGTCTCAAAATAAAGGATTATAAAAAATAAGGTCTGTGTATGTAGTTTAATACAATCCCCAATACTACAAAACAAAATAAAAAACAGCAAGCCTTGAGACATGATACTATCAATTAGTTTTACTTTTATTCAATACAGAGCTAAGTTTATACTGCCTACTTCTAAGCCAAACATATTCACCACATAGAAATATTTATCATGAATCTGAATAAAATTTTCATCATTTAAAAAGCATCATGAGCCGGGTGTGGTGGCGCATGCCTGTAATCCCAGCACTTGGGAGGCTGAGGCAGGAGGATTGCTGTGAGTTCGAGACCAGCCTGAGCTACAAAGTGAGCTTAAGGCCAGCCTCAACTGCACAGTGAGACCCTGTCTCAAAAAGACAAAAAAAAATAAAAAAATAAGAAAATAAAAAAAAATAAAAAGCATCATGATATACTGAAGGATCATAAGAAAGAGATACAGAATCTGGTGTAGTGGCATGTGCCTGTAGACCCAGCTCCCTGGGTGCCAAGGCAGGAAGGTCAAAAGTTAAGACTAGCCTGAGCAACATAAACCCTCATCTCAAACGAAAATAAAAGACAAAGCTGGGGTTCTGTATTGGTCAGGGTTCTCTGTTGTTATGTTGGGAACAGAATCAATAGGGAAACAGCAAATAAAATTATGCAAGGGGACTCATTAGCCAGGCTTACAGCATTAGAGGCAGGGAAGCCCACATTGGAGACCAGAGGGTCCAGTAATGTCTCACTCCAGGAAGCTGGAAGTCGCAGAACAGTGAAGATCAAGGAGGCCCCACTAGTACAAGACTGAATGAAGACCTGGAATCTGTCTGGCAGGTTGCTGCTGTGAGTCCATGTTGAAAGGCTGAAGAACCTGGAGTCAGTGTCCACAGAGGACAGCAGTGGCAAGGACACATCCACACAAGCAGAATGGGCTTTTCACAGCAGCCTGGCTTCCTCTTTCTTCCTCCTTTCATTCCATCTGGGCTACAAGCCTGTTGGAATGATGCCGCTCTCACCCAGAATGGGTCTTTACCCCTTGGTTTGCTGGCCTACATTCTAGTCATCTCTGGAAACACCCCACAGACACACCCGGCCCTGTATACCAACCTGTTAGGCATTTATTAACCCAGTCAAGTTAACAGTCAAGACTAATGGCCACAGGTGGCCAGCTGAATTCATTCACCCAATGGTGAATTGCTCCTTTTCTCAGGATTGCAAATACTGTTCAGATTTGCACTTTTGCAAAATGACAAGTTACTTTGTCTCTTACATAGCCTAAATTGCAGCTCTTAAATTTCCAAGTAACAGGGTTCTGTTATATTGATGATAGTTTATCTCAGCCCATTAATAATAAATTCTTGTCATAGGGATAACCCAGAGTCTCCAGCCTGTAGTAAGGACAGAGAGCCTTTCCATATTTTAGGAATTCAAAAGCTTTCATAGAATCTCATAGACTGGGTATATGTACACTTGGCCATGCAGAAGCCCTCCTGCTCTGCCCAGGCCAACTGTCAGCCACCAGGTCATTTAGAGATTGATAGATTCTTTCTTGTGGTCCCTTTCCAACCCATTTAGGACAACTCTTTGCTGTTCTCAGAGGAGAACCATTCCTTTTTCTGTTCCTTTCCAGTTTTTATGTTTCTCCTATCTTTTAGTGAGGGTTTATTTTGTATATATTGTGTGCCTGTGAGATGCAAACAAGAAACAAGACAGACACTTTTAGCAGTATCTGTATGTTGAAAACTTTGGCCACTAAAATCCGAACATTTCTCTCATATTGATTGCAGGGGAAATCAGCCTTGTGGTCTCACCTGTTACATTATCAGGAAAACCGGCAGAGAAAACTCACGTCTGGAAGCCTCAGTACCTCAGGTGAGAGGATCCTGCACCACTGCAGAGAAGTCTCTGTGTCCACTTTCCCACCCCTCACTGCAGTGATCACCAATAAGACTCTCTGTTCCAGGCCAGTAGAGCCTTTGACTTGATGTGTTTTCTGTTTTAAACATAGCAGCTCCCTGCTCCAGAGAGCATTCCAAAGGCATAGAGTTTGCTTTCATTACGATGTGCTGCTATACTCTTTCAGTCTAAAGATAGAAAAATAATCATCAAAAGACCAGTCTTAGAATAAACTTGGGCTCTACTGTGATTAATGGTCCTGTCCTGTATTTGGGGTGGTTTTCTTATTATTACTGTGTTTGGCTACTTCAGGCTGCCTTAAGGGCAGGTGTGGTGCAGCTTCTGGAGGTGGGAGTTGAACTGCAGTCCTATGTGCCTGACTGCATTTGTCCAAGTGGTGCTTTAAACAACTGAGCTATCTGGCAAATTCTCCCCCACCTCCCCATATTTGGAAGAAGCTGTTTTTAGAGTCTTTCTCTGACACAAGTATTGACATTATTGTATCTACCCTTTGAGTCAAGTTATTGTCCTTTCTTGGAACTCTAGGGGCTGGTGTGAATGATCTTTTATAATTTCTATTTCTAATTTAATAAAAATTTCCATTTGTAGAGACTTCAGAGAGCATCTCTTCCATCCTTTTATTCTATAACAAGAAACTAGGATCTAGATAGGAGCTGAGTTTATTCAAGATCATGAAGTAAATTATTTGAAGAAGCCAGATTAGTAGCAAAGTTCATTGTCTCTTTGTCCAGTTTTTTAATTCTTTTTTTCAGTACTGTGGGTTAAACTCAGGACTTTTACACTATAGTACATTCCAGCGCTTTATATATTGAGACAGGGTCTTGCTAAATTGCTCAGGCTTGACATCTTTCTGCCTCAACCTCCCAGAGTACTCGGATTGTAGACATACAGCACTGCACCTGACTTTCAGTGTCCTTTATAGCATCCTGTTGTGTTTCTGCCATGATAGTTTCCATCTGTCTTTTACTTTATAGCTGCATCTTCCTTTCATACTGTCCTTTGCTGCCACTTCTTTTTTTTTTAAGCTGGCAGGAAAAAAAAAAATATA
>PVKA01034506.1:0-23408 GCA_004027165.1 Ctenomys sociabilis
CATTTGTAGTTCAATAAAATAAAAAATAAATAAATAAAATATTAATTTTTTTGTCACATTCTGCAGGGATTTAAAGTTTAACTTATCAATATTTTTGGAAAATACCTGTTCCATTTTATGTCTAAGATGTTTGATATTTAGACAGTTAGTGAGGTTCAGCTCAACTGCCTGAATTATAAGGTAATAATATCATTAAGCTTCTCTTCTAGTGGGTTAACAACTGAAGTTTGCAGACCAAAAAGTAGAGAAAAACAAGGGCTATAAGGACTGTAGCTTTTGGCCCTAGCTTTTTAAGGTCATTGAGGACTCAGGACATAGGAGAACCTGTACTGTAACATCATTCAACTCAGTGGTGTCCCAAATTTTCTGATCAAGGAGATTATGGGGCCACAGAGGAAACTGATCAATGATATAGAGTGTGCCTAAGGAGAGTCGCATGGAGAGAGAAAACATTCTCTCATTCTTTCTCAGAGAGCAAACTGGTCAAGCAATGGCTGGGACTCATTTTGTCGCTGACACTGACAGAAGATCTCACCAGCAACCTTTTGATAACTTCAGTTTGGCAGTTTTTTCCTCCTCTTATCCTTCATAAAACTGGAGAAAACTAGGCCTTACTTAAGGCAGTGTCATGGCTGTTTCTTCTGTCAGGGCTGTTTTGCTTCCTTTTCATCTGTGTGTTCACTGGAGAAGCACTCTAAATTTCCTACACAAACTTTTTCTCTGAATGCACAAGTTGGTCAAGTGGCACAAGAGAAACCATTTCAGTCAGCTTGGCTTTTCAACTTGCTTTTATCCTTGAAAACTCATTTTCCATCTTTGGTTAAGGTGAGAAATCTGTGCGTTTTATTTTATCTAGATGAGTTAAAAGTGATTCCAATTTTATTATTTGGCCTAGTTAAAATATTATTGTGTCTTAGAGAATAGTAAGCCCACAAAGTGTGAAAGAGTAAGGAAACTGGCTAATCAATGGGCTAGGCACTTTGTAATAAGTGCACAACATTTACCAGTTAAATTCATCTTCTTATTGGGTACAGGGAATAGTATCACATGCACACACACTCACATGCACATGCACACACACACACACACACACACACACACAAAGGAGTCATCAGCACCACTCACTGAAGATCAGCATAACAGATATAGTAACAGCCAAGGTTTCTTATTATTATACAATAATAATAATATTAATAATAATAACGAATACTCAAGATTATCAAATTGTGATACACATATATAAAGTGAAAACATAACATTGAAAAAATAGTCCTGGTGTATTTGTGCAGTGCAGTGTTGCCACAACTACTTGAGTTGAAAAACATAAAGTACCTACAAGCCACAATACAGTAAAGTCAGATATAGACTTAAAGTCAGCAGTCTCTATCAAAAGTTTAGCAGTGTTTTTCAGTGAAATAGCAAAGTACATGTGTCAAAATAGTAAGATCCACAAAAATCCTAAAATAGTCAAAGCAATATTTAAAAAGGAAAAAACATGGATGCCTCAGACTTCCTGATTTAAAATTTCATAAAAAGGCTATAGTACTCAAAGCAAAAAATGTTAATATGAAAACAGGAATCAAACACAATGATCAACATAGAAATAAATTTGAACATTATAAGAACAATTTCCTCTCCATAAGGATACTTCAAGGACAAAAGGGAGACAGTTTCATAAATATAAAGAAATGGGAAAATGGGTTTTTCACTTGAAAAAGCACTTGATTGGGTTTTTATATTATAATACTCATATAAATTAAATAAAATTAGGACAAATTTAAGTGCAAGACCTAAAACATTAAAATCCTATAATAAAACAATAACAATGTTTCTTCACATTGGTTTTGTCATTTATTTTATTTGATATTGAACCTAAAATACTCAATCAAAGATAAATGAATGAGACTATATTAAGTTCAAAGAGTTTAACAACATGGGATACAGTCAAAAATGAAAGAAAATCTGACTGAAAAAATCATAAACCACATTATGGATGAGTTGGAATTTAAATTTTTAAGTAGTACTTTAAAATCCACAGCATATAAAACTGTACCTCAATTAAAAATTGTCTAAGGACCAGAATATTTTTCCAAGGAACACATAAAAATGGCCAACATCTATTTGAGAGACTACTAAAAATTGCCAGCCATCAGGAAAATGCAAATGATTACTGCTATATTATCCCACTCCTTTCAGGATGACTAGTATCAAAAAAGAAAAGGCATAAAAAGATCTTAGTGATGATGTAGAAGAAAAAGAATAATGGTACAGTGTTGGTAAAAATGTAGATTGGCCAAACCATTCAGAAAAAGCAACATTCTTAAGGAAATTAGAAACATCAATGTCATATGGGTGAACACCTAATGAAGACAAAATTGCCACTTCGCTGTATAGCCATGTTCATCTCCTCATCATGCACAAAAACCAAAAGAGGAAGACAGCTTGACTGTCACCTGACAGACAAATGAACCAAGACGGTGAATAATGCACATAGGGAGAGTCCCCTAGAGACTAAACATTCTCTCTGGCTTTCACAGAGAGCAAATTTTTCAAGCAATGGCCGTGACTCATCCAAACGGCTGACACTAACAAAGGATCTATAAACTGCAGTACAGAGATTCAGAGTAAGTCCTGAGGGGATTTGACTGACCTTATCAAATATAAAAATTACATTTCTTGTTATATATATATATACATATACATATGCATATATATATATATATATATATATATATATATATATATATATATATGGGTTTTAATGCTTGTCTTAACCATCCAGCAGAAAAGTATAAAATGAAACATGAAAAATAAATCCATATTAATATGCTGAGCTATAAAAGGCTCAACTCAACAACATCTGACATTGCCAGTTCGACACATAACCCACTACTATTATGGACTAATGGACTATATTGGTTTACTTTGCTGAATTCATGCACCTACAATATTTAAATGGCAATGGAATACCTATCTCTGACAAAACTAAACAAAAAAGGGGAAGAATATAAATGAATATTTTGTAGTGAAATATATATATATATATATATATATATATATATATATACACACACACACACACACACACAAAACAGTTAAGATAGGTATACAGCTACTTTCTCTTAATTCAATGAGAAGAAAGATTCATACTAATAGCGTATGGATAGGATATTATGTCTGCATCTTGTAACTATGAATAACTACTATGAAGACAACAATATGCAATGTATTAATTATTGAAACTATCTTACTAACCTGTTTTGAACTGTCACATTACTATGTGTTTCTCAATAAAATTAATAAAAAAAATGTTGTGTACATATACCATGAAATCATTCAGTGTTAAATAAAGGAGATCTGATCCTGTATCACAACACAGATGAAACTGAGGACAAAATATTAAGTGAAATAATGCAAACACAGAAGAAAAGCTTAATGTATTCTCACTTCATATGTGGAATTAAAAACATCAAAATTAAATAGAAAAGAATAGGGAATAAAGTCACTGCCAAGGGTAAGAGTTTTGGAGGAAAGGGGAGAAATAGGTCAAAGGATATCATGTAGCAGCTTTGCTTTTTTTTTTTTTTTTTTTTTGGTGGAACCAGGGATTGAACTCAGGCCCTTGAGCTTGTCCAGGGAAGCACTTCTTCCACTGAGCCATCTCCCTGGCCCCTCATGTAGCAGCTTTGGAAGATGAAATTGCTTCCTATCCGAAGCACACCGTGGGGGTGACACTTCCTAACACTGTATTGTGTTTAGGAATTTTTTAAATAAGTGAGTTTCATCTGTGGGAAGAGATTACATGTTACTCTGCCTCACCAAAGCATGGTAATCATTTTAATATCTACATTTACTTTGTAACATGCTATAGTTCAGCAATACACATAACATTTTATATAGAAAATGAAAATAAAATTGAAACCATTCTCTGATAGGATACAGTTTTCTCCCTCACAGCATTAGTTTCCATAATTAAATGCACAGATTCTCTATATTAAGATTTTTTTCTTGTCTTCTCAGATACTCATAAGTTGTTAATAGTATATTTCATAATTGTGCATTTTTTATGTTTTCAATTTCTGCTTCTCTGTGCTTATAATTTACATTATGTAGCCATTTACCATTTTATGCATGCATTTTGACTTACCTAAATTTTCTTTTTCATTTCAAAAAATAATTCTCAAATTTTCCTTTTTTGTCTAATTCTCTGGAATAATTTGGAAAATAATTAGAATTTATTAGTTCTGGAATGGTTATTAAATTCTTTCTTAGAAAACCATCTGTACTCACTGATTTTGATTGATAGACTCTAGTAGTAGTTAAAACTTTACAAAAGTAATGAAATCAATTGATTTCTATTTCTATTTGCGGTATTATTAAATAATTATACTTTCCTATACATATATCTTCCTAGTTTATAAAATGATTTTTCGTTACGCTTTAATCTCTATCTTCTCTAAATTTGTGTCTCTTTCAGTGTTATTATTGTTACTTTAAGTCTTGCTAAGTTTTATTTATGTATTTGGTTAGGGCCCACAGGGTCTCAGTACTCAGATCCGACTCCTAGGGTTGCTCCTATTTAAGCCTCCCAAGCACAGGGATGACGGGCTTGTGCAACCATGCCCAGTCTCAATTGCCATCTTAGTGTGTCCCTGGGCCAGGGGCAGCAGGGCCATGAGTAATTAAATTCCCATCGCTGTGCCTGCCTGCCTACGCAGGCCCTTTAGTCCTCTGAGCTATCTAGCTGGCCCTAAGTCTTGATAGCTTTTTATCACTTCCCTATGACTGACAGTCACCTTACTCAATAGCTTTTAAGAGATTTAACTGTGTAACAATTGCATTTAAGCTGGTTTTCTTTTATATTGTATTATTTAACACGCATTTAATTCAATTTTCTCTTATGTATGTACATCAAAAAGAAAAATATCTCTTAGTTCATTGTTTAGCCTTTAAATTTTATTATTTTAGTGTTCAGTGTATTTATTTTATTCTTTTTACTTTTTAAAACATTTTTCATGTTCTTGGGACAAAATTTCACTTTGTAGGTCCGGCTGGCTGGCCTTGAACTTACTCTGTGGTTCAGGCTGACTACACCTTGTGATCTCTGGCTTCAACTTCATAGGTGCTAGGATTATAGGTGTGCACCACTACGTCCATCAGTGTTTGTTTTAATTTTAGAATTAATAAAGCTATCTTAACTTTAATGTTATTCCTCATGATTACTAACCATATCTGTCATGTTTAGAATGTCAAATCTTGCACACTAAGTGATTTTGATGAGTAGATTTTAGGCTATTACGTGTTTTGCCTTATGGTCATCTGTGAATATTTAAGGAATTTCCATTACAATTTGCCATTACTTCCTTTACCCAAATTCTTTAGAATAGTTTTTGTAAATCTGTGTTTCCTGTAATTTTAAATTACTACTTTTGTAAAAATATGACAATAGAGGTCTGATTCTTTAAAATTAAGATATACTTTCTGTTATACCAGTTATTGCAGTAACTAAATGTCTGAAAACATTTGTTTCTGAAAAATGTGATTTATGTCTCAGTATGTAGTGTCTTCTATGTACTTACAGAGTTTGTGTCATTATTTCTATAGTTTTCTTGTTTTTGTATTTATTTCACCTATCAATTACACAGAGATATATTTAACATAATTCTTACCAATGTCTACTGTACTTCATCAATTTTTGATTGGTTTATATTTCGCTGACTTTTTATTCAACTAAAAGACACAAATAGTACGTGCCATAAATACATAGTAGCTTCAACCATATATGATATAGGTTAATGGCTATCTAATCACCAAATATACAATTATTTAGAATACTGTTATCATAGAAATGTGCACAATCTTTTTTTATTTTTTAAAGAATCCAAAATAGTGATAGATGAAAGATAAAATAGAAACACTACAAAATTTCACTAATCAAAGCAATAGGAATTCAACAATGGTTGTTGTATTGCATGATGCTATCTTCAAATCAGTTGTTCAGGTTGCCAGGTATAAACATGCAGAATTTGTTTAAAGAAAAAACAGAAACAGAGCAACAGCAAAAAAATGTAAGAAATTAAAAAGAAGAAAAAATAAGAATGAAAAGAAAATTGTTAGGGATTATATGCTCCTTTCAAAAGACTAGCAGAGATAGACTGCAATTATCCAAACTGCATATATACCTAAATATATCTTTTCCCCTTCTTTTCCTCATCTCAAATTTTCCTTTCCATTGAACAACTTTTTACCCTTTCACAGTATCTATTCTACCTTTCAGATTTCAGTCATTCTTTTAGGTTCTCACACTAGTGAGATAACATGATGTTTGCGCAAGTGGATCTGATTTATTTCACTTAACAATGTAGTCTCTAGCTATATGTATTTATCTACAGAAGCCTTGAATTTATCTTTTTTACAGCTGAATAATACTCTATTATGTAAAAATACTGTCTTTTTTACCCACTTCTCAGTTGATGGGCATTTGAGTTGCATGTACACAACTGCAAAACATACCTTTCTCGTGATTTCAGTAGATTATTTTCATTTATTCTATAAAATGCATAGGTTATATATTTGGGGGCTTGCTGTAGTTTCATATTGGTGACCCTACTGTCTGTGTCACTGGGCAAAAGAATTTGTTCAATTTTAATATTTTACTTTATTTCAATAGTAAAATGGATCGGTATTCTATAGTTCATTTATCTGTTGTTTTGTTAAAGATAACAATATTCAGCTGCTGTGAACATTCATTTTATTGTTTTTTTTTTAGTGCACATATATATATTTCTACTATGTAACTCTCTGGTTAATTAATAGTTCATCTGTATTGAAATGCTGGAATTCATTAATTTTATTCAGTTTATGAAAGTGTTTTATCAGGTTGAGTTTCTACCAATGAATTATAAAAAGTTCTAATTGCTTGTCATTCTCATCAATACTGTCTATCACAATTTTTGTTAATTTAAGACTCTGGAATGGATGTTTTTGATTCTAAGTGTACTTTAACTTTCCTTAAAGTTGTACTAGTTTTTCAAATATTTTTGGCTTCTTAGATTCTCTGCTACATGAAATGTTTGCTTAGCAAATTAAATTTCTCTTTGTGTTGTCTGCTTGTTCAAGGAGCTCATAAACTATTTCAGCTATTAAATTTCATTGAATCAATATGTTGAAAACAGCCATGACCTACTTTATACTACTCCCAGCAATGACCTTGGTGAATTAACATGTCCAATTTTGTTCAAGCATCTTTCATTTTGTTTCAATCCAAGTATCATTGTTCTTGTTTCTGTTTCTGGAGGTAATGTGCCTGCTTCATTGGTTTTCCAAGTTACAATACAATAAGTATATTTTTAAATTTTTCACTTTTATATAATCAACTTCTCTTGTATCACAATTTTGTTTATATTTGTTAATATTTTGCTATAATGAATGTATGATATTTTAGTTAATAACTTTAAGAGAATTTTTTTATCTTCCCTTAAATTCTTCTTAAAGAAGACTTTCTGAATATTTTTAGCTGCATTTGAACAGGTTTTTATGTGAATTTTAGTTATTGAAACATTAGATTTTCTGTAGTTTTCAGCTTTTATAGAAAAGAATTACTATAATTATTAAATATTTGTATAAAATAAACTTAGTGAAAATTATATTCATATTATTGCTACCTAGTTTTGCATCTTTTTTGCATTCTTTTTTATTTTTTTTTTATTTTTTATTTTTTGTCTTTCTGAGACAGGGTTTCACTGTGCAGTTCAGGCTGGCATTAAGCTCACTTTGTAGCTCAGGCTGGTCTTGAACTCACAACAATCCTCCTGCCTCAGCCTCCTAAGTGCTGCAATTACAGGCCTTCACCACCATGCCCGGCTCTTTTTTAATTTTTTGGACTCTATTTTCTGAATTAACTTCAGGCCACTGTTACTCTATTGATGAGTTTAGAGTTTAGTTTATTCACTAATTTTTAAAAGAAGTTTTTGGTTTTTTTTCCTGTCTGTTGGTACTAGAGATCAAACTCAGGACCTTGGGCTTGCCAGATAGGCACTTAAACCACTGAGCTATCTCATGTCTCCAGCCCCAAAAGAAGGTTTTTTTTTTTTTTGGTCTTTTTGAGACAGGGTCTTACTATGCAGTTTAGGCTGGCCTTAAGCTCATTTTGTAGCTCAGGCTGGCCTTGAACTCACAACAATCCTCCTGCCTCAGCCTCCCGAGTGCTGGGATTACAGGCCTGCGCCACCACGCCCGGCTTAAGAAGGTTTACTTCTACAGCCTCATAACTGAGAATTTTCTTCCTTTAACTTACCTACAGTTTTTTTTTTTTTTCAGCTTGGGTGAATTTTATGCCTACAATTTGTGGATTGTTTTCTTTTTTGTTGATCTTTTGAATTCTTATTTTATGATACAAAATCTATTGTATTATAGAAAATATAGTAAGTTTCAAAGACTACTTTAAAGAGTAAAGTATTTATATTAATACATTATAGGAAGTTTTCAGACGTGCTTTGTTAGAGATTTTTTCCTTATACAAACTACCTAGATTCTGGTTTGCTTTTTGAATTTGAAGATTAATGATTTTCATTAGCTCAGGAAAATTCACAATAGTGTTCTCATTTGTTCTCTGATTTATTTCTCTGTCATATAGCCTTCTGACATTCAAATTAGACCTATGGCAAATGTTCCCTTTTGGTTGTGTTTTATTCCTCATTCATATTTTCCTTCACTCTTTTGCATTCTTTTTTAATTTTTTGAACTCATCACCTGTTTGTTAGCTTCTACTTGTTTCTGTATAAATTGCATTAATTCAATTTCCCAAGTAATATAGAACCACCTCTCTTCTGGCTCCTTCTTCTGTCATGTAGCCCCTTGGATGGTTCCCATGAACATAGATAGAACACAAATTGTTTGACTCATAAGTGGATAAAAATATCTATATATATAACATTACAGTTACACAATTGCAATTACATAGCACATTCTCAAATCGTTTTTGATCCTTTGATGGTCTTCTTACTGGGTCATACTTTTAATTTTGCAAATACATTAAATCCTGAATAAGCATTTTACAGTCAAGGTTTGAATGATTTCCATATAAATTCTGTAGACTTTTGTCTTCTTGAATTATGAGATGTCTCAATGTAAGATAACTTTTTAAAGGCAATATGTCTGTTTCTGACAAAATCCAGAATTCACTAATCAGGAATCACTTTATATTTTCTATTATGGTTGCTTGACTTGAGCATGTTGTATAAATAGAGTGCATAGGACAAATTAGTAGTGAGAGAACATAATTATATTTACCAAGCTCTAAGAAATAATTTTCTCACTTGAGGCTGAGATGATTGAAATATTGATGTGTACATAGAGGAGGACAGACTCCTCCTCTATGACGAAGTTGTTTCTCCCTTTCCAACCTACCACGATAAAAGTTATATAACAGAGAAAAAAGCTAGCTCCTTCTGGAAGTCTTACTTCCTTCTTCCACTTTAATAAGGCTTAACGCTTTTCCTATAATCTGGTTATATTACAAAAATTCACGACATTCAATTTTAGAATCAGCAACTGTCCTCAGGGTAGCCACAGATTTCCTCACACCAGCAGCTCTCATTACAAATTTATCCCTAGGGGACTTTAAAAAAAATTGTTAGTTAAGCAATTAAAAGGATTTTTCAAGTATGAGTAACTAGGGTCAGTGCAGCAAATATATTTCTAATACGATTTATTTGATAATATGTCTACACTACAGAAGTATTGTTATTTTGCATTTGATACTTTGACATTCTTCTGGAATTTTAGTGTAGTAGAAGTATGAAGCCAGGATGAGAAATTATCATAGGTCTTTCTTTCATTGTTTTTCTAGCTAAAAGTTGTATATATAAAAGTTAAAAAAAGGGACCTGTGAGATAGCTCAGCAGACTAAGCACCTGCTTAGGTGAGCTCAGGGACCAGATTCAATCCCCGGCACCACATGCCCCGCCGACCCCAACCCTCGGTGCACTGAGCTGGCCACTGAAACCAGGAGTGGTTGCACACCTCTGTGATCCCGGCACTGGGCAGGCTGAAAATAGAAGGAACACTAAGAGTCCCAGCTGCATATTAAGACCCTGTACCAAATTTGTGAAACAAACAACAACAAAAAAGTTAAGAGAATTATGTCATGAATCCCTAGGTATCTGGCAAGCAACTTTATCAATTCTCTTAAAAAAAAAATTAAAGTTGTTTATTTATTCATTCGTTGGTACAGGGTCTTTCTCAGATTCCTCAGATTCTTAGTGATCCTCCTATCTCAGCTTCCCCATCGCTGGGATTAGAGGTGTATGCAACCACATCTGGATTCTGTGGCTGGCTTGGTGTGGGGCCTGCATAGCACGTGGTACTGGGGATCAAACCCAGGTGCTTGAGCTCACCACGCCTATCTCCCCAGCCCCAGTTCTCTTATTAATGGCTAGTTTTGTTTTCACTATCCCAGCCTAATTCTCTGGCTCTCAAACATTTTAAAGCAAATCCTAAACTTAACACTTAATTCATGTCTATGTCATTATGTATCCATATGAGAAAGAGATTTTTGAAAAAGGCATACCCACTGTAGCACTATGTGCTTTTTAAAAACAGTGTGCGTGTCCACATGTGCTAAAAGATGGAGCAAAGCATAACAATAGTGAATCAGCTATGCCATCAATCTAACAGAATATTTTCTCGTAATTGGAACATTTCCAGCATTACATGTGGTACTGTATGATACTGTAGGATTTCTTATTGAATTATCACATATGTGGCTACTTCTGTTTCTCTAGTCTTCAATATGTGGAATCACATTCTCTTCACTGAACAACTTGAAACCAAATTGAGGGAAAAATCAGACTATATGTCTAAATATGGATGATGTTCTAGGGGATTTCACATGAAATAAATACTAATTTATAATCTTTTCTGATTTACACTTTTGGATGTTTATATGAGCATAAGATAGTTATGATTAAGATTTTAAATTTGAAAAAATATCTTCCTTACATACGTTCTACCTTTCTAGAATAATCATTTTCAGTAAACATTATCCATAAATGTCTCCCTTATGAGTATTTGTCTGATATTTTCAATGAAAACTTTTATTCTACCCCTAGATTTATTTCTATATTTCATACAAATTTTAATGTAATTTATATACTTTTAATCACCTTAGTTCATCTTTAATATGTTTTTGATTATTCTCTGAATGATTTCTGATTATTCTCTCTGAAGGAATGTGTTTGAATGAAAGGTAAATAAACTTCAATAATTCTGTAATATTGTTGCTATGATATATAATAAATATCTGGGGCCGGGAGATAGCTTGGTGGTCCAAGTGCCTGCCTGGCAAATGCAGGGACCCTGGTTCAATCTCCAGTACTGCATGCCATGACAGCCCTGCACCAAGCCAGCCACAGAAACTGGGTGTGGTGGCACACGCCTATAATCCCAGTACTGGGGAACCTGAGACAGGAGGATTATTATGAATCCCAGTGTGTAGCGAGACCCTGTACCACATAAATAAATAAATGGTAAATAGATAACTGATGTTCCAAACACTGAATCCAGAAAAATAACTTTATTTCTACAAACATCAGAAGACATAGTTAACAATTTCATCGTAATACAAAATATTTTCTTTATGTGTCCACGTACATATGTACACACAACATATATATGAAAAAATATATATATCACATTATATAGCTTCAGTATGGCATCAGATTACTATTTGGCTAAAGACCTACACTGCTTACTCATTGTATGTTTTGTTCACATTTTTCTTCTCCCTAAATATCAAAATAGTTTCAATATCTATAATTTTACAATATTAGAAATTTTATTAGGCAGTGTTAATATTTCCCAGTCACAAAAAGTCAAATTCGTCAGTATTTGCTAGTTTATATATATATGAACAAAGCCCTGTAAGTGAAAGTGAATTTCAGTGGCCTACTCATAGGGTAGATATTCTTAAATTACATTAGCCTAAGTAATATTTTTTCTTAATAATAAAGCCATTTTCTGTAATTGTACTTAACTTTGCTACCATAAAATTTTAGCTTTCTTATTTAGACAATACAAATTTATTTTTGTGTACATGAATTAACACAAAGTGCTCAATATAAATTTAGTTGAGATAGTCAAGGAAATTTGGAGACAAAAAATAACTTCAATGACTGTCCAGCGTTTCACCATATTATTAACACTTTTTTTTCATTCATTGAAGTTTGCCTGGATAAAAATACCCTGGTTACAACAATCTGTACAGAATCCACACATATTAAAAATGTGCATATTCATTTAATCCTCTAATTAGGCTAAAGCCTTCACTGTTTTATATGTAGAAAAGCATATTGGCTTAATTATCATTAGTAATGATAATTGATTTTCCAGGGCATAATCTGAGTTTTATGCATGTCATTCTAACTGGGCTAATGAAATGATTTTGGTTGCCAGAAACATTTCAGTCTGGCTATCTGGAGTACAGCATTTTGCATGAGCTGCCAGAAATAAAAGCATTTATTTGCACCTCTAGACAGAAAATGTGGGTGTCTACAGACTGCCATGCAGAACTAGAGGAACCCAATTGGACAATAAAAATCTTTTAAGCATCTCTCCAGATGGCCAAGCTGCTGTTCCTTCACGTGGAGCTGCAGCACCCTACTTTAGGTGCTGGCGTTTCTGCTTGAGGATGAAAATTCAGGAGAGAAGATGAGAATGCAAAGAACAGTCATCCTCTTTGTTGATGATCAATATTTTTAGCATGATTTTTGTGGTGTAATATTTATCATATCCCTGCTGATGGGAATATTAAGTTTCTTCAAATAACTGAGTAAACATAAGCTTCCTCTACAGATTTTAGCAAATATCTGATGATGCAGAGAAAAATGAAGAAATATAGCAGAGAAATTCAATGATTGAAATACTTGATGTTTTATTCAGTAAATACAATTCTTGTTTAGAAAGAATGAAAACATATCCCCTGTGTCTTGCATGATGAAAGTTATTTGTGTATCAATATAAGTTTTACCAAAAATGACTAATGATTACACAAATGTTATTCTTAGAGATGTCTGAAATGGCAGGCAATCGCTTCTGGATATATTAGATTTTATTAGTATTGTACAGATGTGTATAATTATTGCTTTGCTTTGCTTGAATAGAAGCCATCTGTTTATATTAGAATGATTAGAACATTTAACACATTTAATCTTTTTAGGCTGAATTTGAATTCCATTTACTTATTTATTCATTATGTTTTCCTCCTATGATATTTAAAAGATTATTACAAGGATTCCCTGGACTTTCCAACTTCAAAGATCTTGAATTGTGAACATAAGCACTGATACTGATAGTTCAGAATAGTTTTCCTATAAAAGACATCATTAAATAAAATTTTCAAAACGTGCTTCATTCAATAGGAATGTATTTCACATATATATTGAACAGGTCAATTAATTTAATTTAACCTCACAGTAACAGGGGATTTTATATATTTCTTAGGTTTTTGCGTCTGCTGTGATAAGCAACATTGTTCCAGTCGCCTGAAGGTGGCAGGCTGCTATAATTTTCTACTGTCAATTGATTTTTAAATTTATTAAAAATAATAGATTGTTCCATTTATTCATCAATCTATAACAAAATAATCCATAAAACTGGGGCATGGTGGCACATGCCTATAATCTCAGCACGGAGGAGACTGAGGCAGGAGAACTGCAGTGAGTTTGAGGCCTGTTTGGAGGACATAGCAAGACCGTGCCTCAAACCACCCCCACGAAAGTCCCTAAGTTCAAACAACATAGATTAGCAATTAGTGTATCATAAGATTTTGCAGGTCAGGAATCTGAGGAGGATGTCACATTGCTACTTAATGATCTCTCTCAGAGATGCCAAGCTACGTCATTTCTTTGTCGTGAGCTGTTGGTCCACGTTGATCTGAGGATCTATCTTTAAAGACTCTTTGTTTTGCCTTTAGAAATGACAGATAATTTAACTCAATTCTGAATCAAGCACTATTTTTCATTGTCATTTAGGGCTAACTTTAATGGTATTTGAGGACATGGTCTTGATTTTTTCATTCGTATTTATTTTTACCTAATTCATAAAACCATAAAGTGTTCATGTTCATAGAGTATCATTTGTTCTTTCCACATGTGCACACATTTCATTATTTAAATCAGGTTAAACACATCTATCTCCTCAACTGTTTATTTTTTATGATAAGAGCATTCCATCTCCATCCTTACCACTTTTCGATATATGCAGACTAACACTATTATTATAATCACTCTCCTGTGCAAATAGCTCAGCAGAAGTTCTACCTAACTGGAATTTAGTACCCACCACCAATCTGGCTCAATCCCCACATCCTGTTCTCTCAGCGTAGGGCATCTAACATTCTACTCTCAATTTCTATGAGAACAATTTGTTTTATATTCTGCATAAAACTAAAATATTATAGTACGTGCCATCTGTACAGATCTACAGTTGTTATCACAGATTTCCTATAGTTGAAAATAATATAATCTATATAATAATCTATATTATAATATTACATAATTTGTGTATATAATATACAATATTATATACACAAATTATATAATATGTCATTATTTTCTCAATTCATCATCAGTTAATTCTTTGTTTAAAGACTATATCAGTGCTGTTAACATTTTTCTTAATAATATTCTGTGGTACAATTATAATATTATTACTTTGTATATTATATCTTCGTGAAACTGTCTCAATGCCATTTATTTCTCAATAAATTAATTCTTTAGAAAGAATGATCTAGAAATATACGGAAACCTTCTCTGTGGTCCTATATCTAATTTTGATTGATTTACATGGAAATCTTAGAATTAGCCTGGCAAATATCATATTAACCTATTAAATGGAAGATTTTCATTTTGCAATGCTTGGATATCTTCATGTACTAAAGACAGGTGGTTCAGATGAGTTTAAAGTATATTTCAATATTTCCTAAGAGATGATAGTTAATTTTCACAAAAATATATCCAGTGATATGTAGCCTGACTTTTAACACATTTTTCTTATTCTTGAGTTGTCTTCTTATATTTACATTAGAATTCATTGATCTTATTCAGCATTGAAATTAGTTTTAGTTTGAGAACTTTTCCATGGTTGTTTGTTTTGAGACTAATATAGGTAAAGAAACCTTTTAATATAGCATTCATATTTTTAATGAAGGTTTTATATGCTCAACTTCTCCCTTCTTCTTTACATTTAATTTCTCACCATCAAATTATTCCCATTTGGAACATTGTAATTGTTCTTGTTGTTAGTACACTAATTAAGGAAATATTTTTGCCTTTTCAGGATGAATTAATTTCTCTTTCTGTGATTCTTGTATCTCTCTGAATAAGTAAAAATTATTTTGCAATATATATTTCATGCTAATCTTCTATTTGTTAGTGAAGTGGAATCTGTCTACCTACTGACCGACGTACTTTCTATCTACCTATATTTACTGATTTTTCATGCCTGACTTCTTTTCCCTTTGGTCAAGGGATCAAGCCAAGACCCCTGCCCTCTAGGCAAGACTACCATTCTTACCCTCCCAAACACCGTCTCTCTTCACTAACATAGTGTATCTTTATGTATTCTTCACTGTTGCGTTTGTAACTCAGAACCCGTGTTGTGATCATTTTTTGTTGTTTTGATCATTTCTCTCTCACTGTATGTCCCTGTGTCTCTACACCTTTATCATGTCCCATTTTTTTTTCTTTCTTTTTTTTTTTTTCAATTAGCTTTTCATTGTGGCTTTCTGTTCCCAAAATAGTTTTTTAATCTTATCTTGAGATGAAGTTTCATCCTCATTTGAGAGAAGTGAGAAGTCTATTCTTTGTAGCAGTCAGTGGTCTGACTCTCTGCTTCAGAACTTCGTGTGATCTTTACCCTCAAGTCTTGACTATAGATTCATCAAAGCTTAAACTAAGGCCACAGAGGTCAAGGTTAGCTGCGTGACACTTCATATTTGAAACTGGGAGATACCATGAACTACCTCAGGTCTCTCACCGTCAATGTGACTCCAGGGATTATTAGGTTTTAAATATAAGTCTGATTTCTCTGTTTTCTTATGATTACTCTGCAGGATGAGCTGCTGGCAACACCCACCTTGTTCCAGACTGAGTAAGTCTTGGTTTTCACTCAGCTCTTGGTCCTCTGTTCTAATTTTGTATTTGACTTTCAAAGATCTCACTTTTGTTCAATTGATTTTTGCATTTTTATTTTATTTTTCAAATAAGAATTTTATTATGTGGGATAAAACTGGGTTCTGAAACATAACAATATTATAATGATGAGAAGTTGAAAGTTAACTGATGTAAAATACATTACTTCTTATAGTGATAATCATTCCGTCTTTCACAATTTGCTCTGTGAAGTTATAAAGGAATTAATTAACAAGATGTTCATGCAATACTTTTGTTTCATTTAGGGTATCATAAATAAACCAGTTGTTTCAAGTTTTCACCTAAGTAATGCGAGTTTGAATAACAGGTATGTATTTTATAACTGTATAGTTTTATTGAATGTTTGTATTACATAAATGTGCATCACCCAAGCACAACTGTGAGAGAAGTGACTAAAGTAAACTGAATGAAATTTTAGGATATATACAAATATATATATATATATATATATATATATATATATATATATAATATCAAGTTTAAATTTACTCAATCTAGGAATGGAAACTGGAATGTTCTCAAAGATATTAAAGAATTCATCACTAGTTTTACCTTGGGAAACACCTTGGTTGTCAGCATTAGCTGTCAAAATAATTTGTGCTGACGGTTGCATGCATGCCCAAAGAAATCATGGCTTCATGCAAAGTTGAATCCCCATCATCGGGATCTCGGAATGCCTGCAAATAGCACGTCCCCTGTGGAGCATTTATGTTAATTAGAAATACGATGTTCATTTTTTTGGAGACACTTTATGTTTTCTGATGCTCAGTAGAGAAGTTAGATTATGTTAAATAATATGTAATTCTTAATATATCCATCATTAATATGTATAACACAATATTAAGCATTTATAGAAGCTGATATTTACATTTAGTATTTTAAAATGCCCTATGCAATTCTATTAGATCTAATGTCACTAAGACTTTCAATTATTTATTTAGAATAAACTTTCACAGTCATAGACCATAAAATTCAATTAACTACCTAAAGGAAATTGGTGTTTTACTCCAATAGTGTGTTTCTATGCGGTAACTAAAGGAATAGTAACCTGTAGCATGTGCCTAAATAGCTAGAGATTATCTGCATAAAGCTGAATTTATCTGTACTTTTCCTTAACATTGTTAGAAAGGGAGATGGCTCAGTAGAATAAGGGCTTCTTTGGCAAGGGTAAGGGCCTGAGTTCAATTCCTGGTTCCACCCCCTCAAACAAAAAAAAATATATATATGACTATGTATAATGATAACACTGATGATTGTAAACAATTAACAATAGGTAGAAATATGGAGGATGACCAAGGTGTTTCATCTTTGCATTACATTTTCATGATTATTGGAGAGGAACAATAATTGGGAGAGGAATATTTAGAAAGAAGAAAAAAATTTGACAGTTCTTTATTTGTGAGTTGTATGTTTCTTTTGGAAACTATATCCTACTAAGTTACCCATGAAAAATAAAAATGAAGAATGACAATGAATAATAACATTTAATAAAAATCAATGTGCTTAATAGTATAGAGAGGTTGTAGTTTTGGTTTTACTGTTTTTCACAATATGTGATCTGATGTCTATTTAGTTTCTGTCATATAGATCATTTTATTGTTATAAATGCACATGGTAATAAAATTAATTAAATTAAAAGACTGAAAATGTAATTTTCACACATAATTTTTTATTCCTAATTGATTTTTATTAAAATAAGCAATAGAACCATGACTTCCAGAAAACATCTGTATTGATTTGTATATGCTGTTCCTCCAAGAAAGAAAGGCGAGAGAATGTTGAATTTCCTGAAAAGAATGAATTCTTGGCTAAAGAAAATTATAGTAAATGATAAGTCTATAAATAACAAAAGAGAATAGAGCTTTGAATCAATAATATCTATAAATTTATTTTCTAAGCACACAATATCACTTATTTTACATTGCATGTGAGTTACTTAACCTTATTTTTAATGTTTGCTTTGAAGCAATTTTGCAGGAAGATATTCCTTTATGAATTTCTTTGATTCCCATGATGTAAATATTTAAATAAATACAAGACTTTTAATGCCATGTGCACAGATTTTTCTCAAGTTCATTGAAACATTTAATTACACATTAGCTTTTAAATTCTGTAGGAAATGTATATATTTGCCTTTTTGTCAAACGTTTATTTTTTTATTAATTTTATTGAGAAACAAATAGCAATGAGACAGTCTCAAAACCGAGTAGTAGGACAGTTTCAATAATTGAAACATTGCATATTGTTGTCTTCTTAGTTGTTATTCATAGTAAAAGATGCAGACATGATACCCTGTCCAAACACTCTTAGTACAAATCTTTCTTCTCATTGAATTAAGAGAAAGTAGCTGTATATCTATCCTATTTTGTATATACAAATACAGAATGGTCCTTCTTTTGTATCCCCTTTTTTGGTTTAGTTTTGTCAGAGATGGGTATTCCATTGCCATTTAAACATTGTAGGTGCATGAATTCAGCAAAAGATATATATTTTTGTTTTGTTTTTTAAAGATACAGAGGAAGTTGTCCGTTTTCTCTTACAGAACTAATATATAATTATAACACCTAAAGAAAACAAGATTGTAATACAATTTACACTGTTATGAATAATTGACCTAATAAATTCAAAAGTAAATCCAAATTCTGTATATGCATATTCACTTTCATTTGGATTTGGAAAAAATACGTATTATAAATGTTCATATAGTTTGAAAAATATGGTATTTCTTTAATTCTAAATAAGGGGGCAAATATTTGGAGCTTTACACTTAACCTTTATATTGCTATTAATTTAAAATGTACTCATTTACATAGTTTCAAATAATATTTTAAAGCATCAAATTTCCTTGTAATGTTCTAAGCAACAATTTTGCATTTAATTACTTAGCAAAAATACAGTTTGGAAAGCCTTGCTTCATCATCACATTACATGTGTATGATACATAAACTTGTAAACTTGTTTTTATTTTTGCCTAGTATCTGAAAGAAAACTTCTGATAATTTGCTAAAATCACAGGAAGCTAGGGCCTGGGAGATAGCTCAGTATAATAAGTGACTGTCTGGGAAGCACAGGGTCCTAAGTCAATCTCTTACTGCAAAATAGATAAATAAATAAAAAATAAATAAATAAATAAAAACAAAAATCACAAAAAGCTAATGTAAAAGCTGGCACTTTTTTTCTTTTCTCTCTCTCTCTCTCTCTCTCTCTCTCTGTCTGTCTCTCTCCATCTCTGTCTTTTTTGGTGGAACTGGGGATTGAACTCAGGCCTTTGCACTTGCCATGGAAGCACTTATTCTACTGAGGCATCTCCCTGATACCAAGCTGGCATTTTTCTATTCTGATAGGTCAGAAGTAATTTGTACTAATTATATTCATTTATAATTATATACAGTGAACAAAACTGTAGCTTTTAATCTAGGCAATTTATAATTTTGTTTTCTGATGTGGTGGAGTGTTAAATATTCATCTTTATTTTACAGTGGTCACATAGCATTGAGTCCTGATTTAATTCCTCTACATTAGTGTTTCAAGGTCCATCCAATTTCTTACAAATGACAGAAGGTGATCCTTCCATTTGCCACTGGAGTACTTTGCTGCATATAAAGGCCATGTTTTCTTTATCCAGTCATCCATTCTTGGGCACAGACGGAAGATTCCCAAGTTAACTCTCATGAACTATGCTGCCATAAATACAGGTATTTATGGATCACTGATGACTTTAACTCAGTCAGGATGATTGCCTACCGCAGAATATTTGGTCAAATGAAACTCCTACTTTTAGTTTCTTGAGGATGCTCTGTAAAGACTTCCATGTATTACTCTGCATGCTCACCAACAGTGTAGAAGTGTTCCCTTTTCCCTGAAACTTAGACAGGATGTGCTATTCTTTGACTTCTTGGTGACAGCCATTCTGGCGGAGTAAAGGGAAGTCTCAGTGTTGTTTTAATTTGCATTTTCCTAAGGATTGGAAATACTGATTTTTTTTTTTTTTTTATGTGTGTAGTGGCCATTTGTACTTCTACTTCAAGAATGTGTATTCAGTTTCAGTTACCCATTACTTGATTTTCTTTTCATTTTTGGAGTCTAACATTTTGAATTCTTTATATATTCTGGGTATGAGTCCCCTGAGGAGTGACAAACTATTTGCACAATTTGTTTCTCTCTTCCATTGTTCTCTTTGCTGTGTATTTTCATTTAATGCAGCCCACTTGTTGTTGTTCCATGTGCAATTTGGAATCTAATATTTTAGCAGATGTGAACAAAGTAGCTTTGCAATAACAGCAAAATGAAATTGTAGGATGACAGGAAAAGGCCAATCTTCTGTATACCTGATATTGAATTTATATATTGCAGGCACTGATATTCATGCAATTTTACCAACATTTTTGCTGCCTGTAAGGTGTATAACATAATATTTTGATATTCATGTTTATAATAAAATGATAGCCATAGGTAAATATAGTCACATATACTCTACAATAAACAGTTGTCTCTTTTTTGCACAATCATCTAAAATTTTATAATTAAACCTCAAGTATACAACCAAGCATACTATATTTTAAAATATCATGCATTCCTTTTTGCACATTGATGTGTTTGAAAATTTTATTATAACATTTCGGTAATGCAGTCAGGCTAAAGTAATAGCTAGAAAATTTATTTGTTATAAAAATAAAAAAATACACATGTAGTACTAAGGAAACTGAATGCAGAAGTTGATTTTTATCATTCTAGCATAGAAAGCCAGCCTTTTTCAGTACTCTAAAGCTATAGTTTTAGAGGAAATTAAGTATTTGTACCCTTTAGTAGTCATTCTGCCTTTTAGTGTCCCATTTATGCATATATTTTTGGAACTGTAAAAATTCTGCAAAATGTTCAAGTGACAAAAACTGTGTCATATTGGTTAACATCTTTAGACTTATCTAGAGATTTGTAGTAAATTCTAGTAAACCATGGTACTGCTATAATCAGATATAAATAAACTCTAATATACATACCTAAGTACCTCAGAAAAAATGTAACTGACTTCTGTTCTGTGTTTCCCTTTAGTCAATAATTAGTTCAAAGGAAAAGCCTCCTAGAACATACACATGATACTAATGCTGAAGCACCAATCAAACTTTAAGTGATAAATTACTTCACTCTCTATGTTTCAGGTTGCTTCATTGTCTGCTTTCAGTTCTATTGTTGCTTCATTCATAATGGTAACTAGAACTTAATACAAGATAGTGCAGAAGGCTTTCAGGCAAATAGTTCTATAATGATATAACTCATATTATTATCGAAATCTTTTATAATAACTTTAACTTTTAGAATCATTATGACATTATATGCATAAATTTTGGTTTACTGTTTAAGCATGTGGATGTCCATAATAAAATGGAAGACACCAAATCTGTTTATGAATATTTTAAGGCTTCATATCATTTCATTAAATTAATAGGAAATTAGATTTCTTCACTTTTCTTGTTTTGATGGGACAAAATTCAATGAGAAATGATAAAAACAAGGCAGAAATCTCAGTAAATACAAATTTAAATACCTTAAGGACTCCTTTAATCTCTCCAAAGCCGGACTAATTAAGGTTAGAATCATCCATTACCAAGTACCCACATTTTCAGAAATGATTATGCTTTCCTCCCGAAAGCCTACACACTGCCTTCTCTGGCTGATGTGTTTTGCTTCTTGCATGCAGGTCTTGGTATTCTGTGGCTTCCATTGCCTCCTAAAAAATGGCACAAGTTAAAGGAAACAGTGACACAATTCTGCAGTTCTAGGAAAGGAGCTGTCCCACCAGAACAGTGTTAAACCCTTCACAGCCTTTAGTTTCACAAATGTTTTCATCATGACATTGCACACTACTGTGGAATTGTTCTCCTATTAGTAGTATGCATGCAGTAGCCATTGTTCATATTTTTTACCTTTATTAAACTCTATTGCGGGTTCTGCCCTTTCCTTTCCTGGTTAGCTAACATTGCCTTGGTATTTTTACTTATTTCTCAGCAACCAATTTTTAAAAACAATGCACTGAGTTTTTTTTTTTCAACTCTGAGTTCATAAAACATATTAATAGCCTCCACTGGGATATGAAAGCAAGATGATTCCTTTTTTGTACATTATTTGGCACAGTTACCTGTGATTTCCATCTGGCATGTAGCTATCCTTCAAATATTTCACTGCATAGCATAGCAGCTGGTTGTATAAATGGATAGTGTGGTATTCTTGGGTGAGCATAAAACAGCATCAAAGAAAAGGGACAGAATGAGGTGAATCATTGTAAATGAATATTAAAAATTTCAATGCTCAAATCATATATGGCTCATAATGCTATCCAATATATATATCCAATATATATTAAACTAGTTATTACTTCAATTACCACTACACAGTACTTGCAAATGAGTTTTTGCCTATTTAATGAACTTTCAAAATAATAAATAGAGGCAGAGTTAACTAATCTCTGTTGGTCCTTCTAACCTCAGTTTCCTGGTTTAATTTTAAGGAGTCTGTCTTAGATGAGTAATAGCCAATGGGTGGAATCATTTGTGTCATACAGGATACATTTATCTGCATATTAAATGATTGTTAGAATGAAAATTGAAAAATGTTTTTATTTATATTTATGAGTATTTTCAGTGATTAGAGTTTCTAATGTATGTGTCCTTATTTTCCTGCTTCTCCCAAGTATTAAGTCTTTTTTTCATTTTCCCAGTGTGCTATGAAAATACATTTAACCACCTGCTGTGTTCAGGGCTTTAGGTGATTCAAGTTAATCAGTTTCCCTAGAAGTAGGTTTCTATCTTTAGTTCACTTCCAGTCAGATATGAGTCTTCAAAGCCATCTGGTGCCCGTGCAGCTTATTTTTTCCAGAGCCCAAATGGATAGCACCAGCCAGCAAGTAGCACGGACAGAGTTGAGAGGTGAGTGATGGACTGTGTCGCCCTCTGTAGACTGTTCCTGAAGTAAGAACCCTTTCCCATGGTGCAGACATTTTCCATTCTGCCTCAATTATTATGTGTTTCTTATGCAAAGACAAATTAAGCTATTCCTGGAAGGATATGTTTAACTTTAAGATCTGTGAGGGTTGCATCTATTCTGAAAATGGTTCAGTTTCATTGGACTTCCCAGACCAAGATGTTGGAAATACTCAGGCCAAATTTTAACGCACTAAAAATGACATAGTGTGTGTGTGTGTGT
>PVKA01034507.1:0-23363 GCA_004027165.1 Ctenomys sociabilis
TTCCTTATTGCTTGTATTTGAATTTTTTCTTTCCTCTTTTTGATGAGGTTGGCTAGAGGTTTATCAACTTTATTTAGTCCTTCAAAGAACCAAATTTTTGATTTGTGTATTCTTTGAACTGTTTTCTTCATCTCAATTGAATTAATTTCTGCTCTAATCTTTATGATTTCTTCCTGTCTTTGCACTCTGTGTTTGGTTTGCTCTCCTTTTTCTAGATGTCAGAGGTGCAACATTAGGGTGTTTATTTCTTCCCGTTCTGTTTTCTTAATGTGTGAGTTCATAGCTATGATTTTCCCTCCTAGAACTGCTTTCATCGCATCCCATAAATTCCAGGAAGTTGTAGTTGAATTTTCATTGAATTGTAAATACTGTTGAATTTCTTCTGTGACCCATTGATTGCTGAGTAGGGTGTTGCTTAATTTCCATGAATTTAGCGGGTTTTTCTGGTTTCTTTTGTCATTCCACTTTCATTGCACTGAGGTCAAATAATATGCGTTGGATAATTTCTATTTTCTTGCATATACTTAGGCATAATCTCTGGACTAGTATGTGGCCTATTTTGGAAAATGACCTGTGTGAAGCTGAAAAAAATGTGTAGTCAGCTGTGGTTTGGTAGAACACTCTATATATGTCCACCAGGTCCATTTTTTTTCAAGCTCTGGTTCAGTTCTGCTACTTCCTTGCTAATTTTTTGTCTGGTTGATCTATCTTTTTGAGAGAAAGGGGTGATAAGGTCTCCTATTAAGATTGTAGTCTTGGATATTAGCTTTTTCATATCCATTAAGATTTGTCTTACATAGTTGGGTGCTCCTGTGTTTGGTGCATATATATTTATGAGTGTTACCATTTCCTCTTGAATTTTTCCCCTGACCAATATATAGTGGCCTTCTTTGTGTCGTTTGATCATTCTTGGTTTGTTGTTCAAACTGTCTGAGAACAGAATTGCAACTCCTGCTTTCTTCTGAGGTGCTGGTTTGTTGTTCAAACTGTCTGAGAACAGAATTGCAACTCCTGCTTTCTTCTGAGGTGCTGGGTCATGTAGTATTGTCTTCCATCCTTTGACTTTGAGCCTATGAATGTCTTTTTGAGTTAAGTGTGTTTCTTATATACAACATATTGTTGGATTTTGTTTTCTAATCCACTGTGCCAGTCTATTTCTCTTAATTGGTGAATTAAGTCCATTTACATTCATAGTTATAATTGAAATGTATTGACTTATGATTGTCATGATATTTACCTGTTGTTCTTTCCTTCTTTATATCCTGTGTTTAATTGTTTACTCTGTTTAGTGGGTTGCTTCCGTTCTTATTCGTGGAGTTCTGGTCATTGTGGTCTCTCTCTAGAACATCTTTCAGTAGCCTGTGTAGGGATGGCTTTGTCATCATGAAATTCTTTAATTGTTCTTTGTTGTGGAAGTATTTCCCTTCTCCTTGAAATTTGAAAGAGAATTTTGCTGGGTATAGTAGTCTTGGCTGGAGTTTTTTTCATATAGGACTTGAAGAACTCTGTTCCATGCTCTCCTTGCCTTCATGGTTTGTGTAAAGAAGTTGGCTGCAATTCTGATGGGTTTTCCTTTGAATGTAATCTGTTTCTTCACTCTAGCAGCTTTCAGTATATTATTCTTGTGTTTGGATTTTTGGATCTTGACTATTATATGTTTCGGTATATTTTTATTTGTGTTGAAGTTATTTGATGTTCTGTTGGATTGTTTCCTCGTATTTGGGAAGTTTTCTGAGATTACTCCTGCCCATATTTTTTTTATACCATTTGTATTGACTCCTTCTTTCTCATTGATGCCTATTAGGCTCATGTTGTTCAGAACTTTGCATCATCTTTCAGGTGACGAATTATTTTTTCCTGCATCCTAGTTGTTTTTAAGAGATCCTTTCTCACCTTTTCACTAGCTGCACCACCATCCTCAAGATCTGAAAGTCTGTCTTCACTTTCTCTTCAGTTTTGTAGACTCATGATTGATATATTTAGTTCTTCTATATCTTTTTATCTCTGCTTCATGTGTTCTATTTCTTTTCTGTATTGCTCATTGCAGGAATCCATCATATTTCTGATCTCCTTTATTTTTTTTTGTCAATGTCTTCTTTAGAGATGGCTATTAATTCTTTTACTGCAGAGTTTCTTCCAAATTGGGTTTCCTCTATATATTTCCGGAATTGATTCTCTACTTCAAATGCTATGATTTCAAAGAATTCTTTTATTTCAGAAATTATTTCTGCTTTGCGTTCCTCTTTACATTTCTGCTGTTGTTTCTGTGCTTCTGACGCTGTTAATTCATGTTTCAGCTGAAACAGTGTTCTCTGCACTTGTTCTTGATGGTCATTGGGTTTCCCCCATATGATTCTGGATTTCATTCATTACTTCAGATGCTATGTATTCAAAAATTTCTTTTTTTATTTCAGGAATTAATTCTAGTTTGTGTTCCTCTATACCTTTCTTCTGTTGTTCATTTGCTTCCGTCTCTGTTATTTCATTCATTTCAGCTAAGCTAGTGTCCCCTGCACTTATTGGTGGGCTCCAGGCCTGAGACTGCATCTTTGTCCTTGTCTTTGTTATTTGTATAGCACTGATCTCTGACCTTTGGCATAGAGCTTTGTTGCAGTTATAACCCTAGCATGTAATGAGTTTTGGGTGCCAGTCTATTAAGTTTGAGATTATCCAGTTGTACCTGGCCTGGATCTAGCTGTTGTGTTCAGTTCCTTTTTGCTGCTACCATTCTTCTGGTACAACTGTGAGCCTGTGGTTCCCCTCTGTTATGTTCCTGGTCCGGGGAGCACTGGGGAGCATAGAAGCTCTCCCTCACACTCACCAGACCAGGCTGGGGTGGATCAAATCCCAGGAGCATCACAAAAGTTCTCGTTCCCCTGGCAGGCTTCAGGACAGGGGCTCCGGAGAGTTGCCAGGCAGGCCTGTCTGGGCTATCTCAGCCAGGTCTCTGGCTAGGATATCTTGTGGCCTGAGGCTCTGGATGGCACAGAGCATGCAGGGAGAAGCCTAAGGCTCTCCCTCAGACTCACCACACACCCACCGAACCGGGATGCCTAGAGTCAGGAAAATTCCCACTTGCTCACTGAGCTTGGAGCGGGGCTACAGGGAGTTGCCTTCAAGTCGGCCCTGATGTCTCAGACCGGTCACTCACTTGGCGTACTTGGGGGTGTGGCTCCAGATAGCATGGCGCCCACAGGGAGAAGCCAAAGGCTCTCCCTCAGACTCACCACACACTCACCTAACTGGGATGGCGAAAGTCGGAGACATTCCCCTGATGCATCAGATTTAATGGGCACTAATACATAAGAAGTGCTTGGTTTCTGAATCACAGAGTGAATTCGCTCTTCCCTACACATTTTAAGGAGAAAATTCCATGTTACACAACAGCATACCATATCATGATAAAAGGGGGAAAAATCTACTGGTAGATGCACCAACATAGATGAGGCTCACATGCCTCAGTGAAAAAAGAAAGAAGAGCATGCATGTATTTTAGGATTGTTTTCATATAAAATTCCTGAAAGTTTACACACTGGTATAAAATAGATCAGTGGTTGTTTGGGGAAGGATGATTGTTAGAAGACATAATAAAACCTTGAAGGTAATGGAAATGTTCGATACCTTAATGATGGTAGCAGGTTCACAGGTGCATATGTGTATTATATTTCACCTAGTCTTCTGCTTTATAGAGTAGTTTACAGAAAAAAATTATACCTTATAAATTAATAAATTTATAAAAAAGAAGTAAAAATACAAGCTCAGATTCTGTTAATATATTTAAATAGCAAATGATTCTATATTATAAATGTCAAGGCTATTTAATGCTATGTGTCAATATATTATTATCAAAAATAACAATATTCACAACTATTTATTATAACCAGGAGAAAATGATTGAAAAACAACACACCAAAATGCTAGGAGATTAAATGACAAAGCCATCTGGGTGTTTTGTTTTCTTTTATCTAATGTATCTGAGTTTTTCAAGTTTCCCTTCATTAAAATGTGTTATTTTTACAATATGAAGATTTGCTATATATATTTCATATAGTTAATATTGTCTATTATGTTTGATTACTCTTGTACCAAGTGCATCTATCCCATCTTTCATTTTAATCTCCACAGGATCAGTCTTCTTCAAATCCTCACTTTCCCACTCAAAAACAGCACTGTCGGGGAGCCGGGGAGATGGCTCAGTGGAATAAGTACTTCCCTGGCAAGTGCAAGGGCCTAAGTTCAATCCCCGGTTCTGCCAAAAAATAAATAAATAAATAAAAAACAACACTGTCTTTCCACTGCCCAAAACAGAGTAAATCTAGTTTATTCCACTTTACCATGTTCTACCTTCATTACAGTTGTTGTCAGTTCTGTATTTGTAGACTATAATTAAACTTAACTAAAAAGAAACTTTATAAAATGACAGATATATATTGAGTTGTCTACTAGTTACTGAATATTTTCCTTTTTGAAAGTTTATAATTCAGAGGACTTGAGAGATAGCTTGGCAGTCTAAGCAGCTGCCTGGCAAACAAAGACCTGATTTCGATCCCCAGTATCACATACCACACCTGCCTTTGAACCCTGAGTATGGCGGTGCACCCCTGTAATTCCAGCACTGGGAAAGCCAAGACAGGACGATCACTACTAGTCCAAGTTACATACTGAGACTCTATACCAAATACATAATTTTTTTTAAAAATAGAAGGGAAATTTGCAATTCAAGACATCATTGTATTTTTACAAACTTTCACTTTGCTCTCCTTTCCTGTATTCTTTAAGGTAATAAATAGCTGGTTACTGTATTTTAAAAGAGAGTTCTCCATATACTTTATTTGTAAACAATGTAGTAAAGAATAGAAAGAAAGATACAAGCAGGACTTCAGTTATTACTTTTATAGAAGCACATCAATACAAGGGTTAGTTAGAGAACACTGAATGCTAGGGAAACATGCATGTCCTAGCTCCCAAATGTCCAAATAAGTGGCTTCTTTTCAGATGTTGCTGTATGATGCTCTAAGGTTTTTGAGTTTAGTTGCCATTGCAAAAGTATGTTTTTTACTAAAACAATTAAAATATACACATTTTATTAAGGAAATATTAAAAGTACCTGAAATTATTTATAAAGGTCATCTTTGTGGACATGATATTTTCCTCACAGGAAAACATTTCTTAAAAATAGAAATTGTTTTCAGCAAAGAATTTACCAGCATAGACCTTCCAAAACTGGCAAAACAATCTGGTTTGTCCCTCTTTCAAATTCTATGCAAAAAACAAATTTAATGTCATAACTAATCAATGAACCAATTAAACAAGCAGCAAGTACTGACATAGCAAGAAACTATTAGATAGGGTCCAACTAAGAATCAAATTTGTGATGGATGTGTGTGATGGATTTCAAAGATTAAACTGTACACACCCTCAAGAGCTGTGACTTCCATCTCCATGGTTAGGCCTGAAGTCAGCAGGGTTGGTGGCATAGAAGAAACTGTGGCTGGTGCAGCAACAGACAGCGACAGGACGGGAATTTGTGAAGACAAAATGAACTAAGATGAACCGAAGCTCCCTTGTTTCTTCCCACCTCTGTCCTTTAGGTATAAGTGACACACAAAATGATGAGGATCCTGCACCACCCAACCAAAGCTGAGAGGCAAAGAAGCTGAAGGAGGGCAAAGATGGGGTAAGAGCTAGCCTGATCCCATGCCACTTCATCTGGGTCATCTGACAGGCCCTGCAGTGGTGTCTAGCCCAACCCTCACACCTGGCTACTGTTGCAGTTTCACCCTCCAAATCAAGGTCACAATTCTCTTAGGGTTAATGTTGACCCTGCAGAAACCTTACTCAGGTAGCATGGACGTGCAAGATACAACATCCACGAATCAGTGGCTACAGAGCCTGGGACCCTTCCGGACCTTTCCCTGTGTACTTCATCGCCGAACTCTTTGTCTATATTCTTCACAAAAAGTCATTAATCATCAGTTAAGTGTTTCCTGTGGTTTTTAGTAAACCATTCTGGAAAGGTATTAAATCTGAAAGGGAGGAGACCTGGGAGTCCCCAGCTTGGTTTACACCCAACACAAGTTGGGTGTCTTGTTCACTTCTTGTGACTGGTTTCAGAAGTAAGGGAAGTCTTTGGAACTAAGCCCTTCAACTGTACAATTTTGTGTTCATTGTAGGCAGAGTCAGAGCTGAACTATAAGATAAAACCTAGGTATCTGGAGAGAGGGAGAAATGGTTGTTAGTGTGGATAAGCCTCTGTATATTTGGTGTCAGCAGTGGCATAAACAAAAAGCTTTAGAACCACTAACATCCTACCAGGAAGTGAAATTTGGGGTCATCATCAACTTTTGTAAGCCCATTCTACTTATACCAACAAGTACATACCATGAGAATATCTCTTTAATACACTTCAGGAAATTCATCTTTTTGCAGCAAAAATATATGCAGATGGAGCTGGAAATTGTCACAATAGTTCTCCTTCCTTTTCTTAAGGATGTCCTGATTTACCAACCATCCACAATTTCTCAGATTCTCTGTGTATATCCTTTCTTTCTCTTTGTCACAGAGCAGCTTTCTCCCTGGGCCGTATCTCTTCCGCTCTATTACCATGTGAATCTGACTTCAGCTTCCTACAGCCAACCCTTACCTCACGCCTTTATTTCATTTTCAGCTTCCCTGGCAGCTGGGAAGTTTGTTCCCCTGTTTCTAACTTGACACTCTTAAGAGAAAAATCTACCTGATTCAACTTCTCTTCAGAAACTAACACACAAATCATCCGTTACCGGTAGTTCATCTAATGACTACCCAGGGGTGAGAGGCGTACTCCTGAGGTCCACTTAGGCCCACAAAGCTGATTTGAGAGGCAAGAAAATGGGAAAGAGTCATGTGGTCTAAAAAGTGAATTAACAGGCAGCAAGGCCTCTGAGTGAGGCAGCTTCCCACACATGCAGTGCAAAGAGGGCAGGCCTCAACAATGTGTGAGCACTTGCCAACAAAAAACGGGTGTGTTATGATGCTGAGTCACATACACTGAACTCTTCTAGTATTAGTTATGTCAAATTAAGTTCACCCTCATATCAATGAGATCATAAAAGTTGATAACTGTGAAAAGGCAATTGCAAAGTACATTACCACCCTACGAAGAGGAAAGTTGGTATCATGAATTCAAAGTTCCCATTTCCTCATCTAATAGATTATCCCTACTGTGTGACCGGCACAGAACTACTTGCTGGGAGAAACACTCATCACTCCTCAAATACCTTTTCCACCAGTGCTGTGATGCACACATGTTTTGAAAGCAATTAAATTATTTTATTCCTTTTTAAATGAAACCCGAATGACTAATCGGAATTACTTCTCAGCCCCTCAAGCCTAAATAGCAGATGCAGCCAGTTTTGAGTGGGACCTCTCCGAAAAACACAGCAGGCTACAGAAAGCATATTGATAATTCAATGAAGCGGCATTCAGCTCTGCATCATCGCTGAATGGATGCCCCTGTACAGCATCAAGAAACCCTGCTACTGACAGCATCATATTTCAAAGGTACTTTAAAACCAACTTCCAATATTCCCCTGGCTTCTAGATATTTGGCGGCTCATATATTAGAAACAGGAATGTGGGTAAGCTGAGCATATATCTTTTTGTGTGTACTCTACACATTCCTGACTTTCCCATTCGTCCTACTCTATTAACATAGGACTTTAAGTTCTTCTTTTAAATTTATACTCCCACCCCCTGCAACACTGTACAGCTTTGCCAAATAATGCTGAACTGCTGCAATGCGCTACCCAGTGGGATTGCTGAAATTTTGGGCAATTGCCGAAATTACTCTGTGTAGACACATATCCACACATGTGGAGATAGAAAAATTGTTTAAGAACCAGGGGACTCATTGCAATGAAAGATGCCGGCTAAGTGCTAAACATTATTATTTCATCTGAAAGACGAATGGGGCAGAGAAAAATAATTTCTAGGAAGGCTGAAAATGTCTCAGAAGTGTTATGTTAATTGTTATCTCAAAAGTTCATCACCAGCCTGTAAGCTCAGCAAACTTGACCAGAAATTCATTTCCCTTCTGACAGTCTTTCAGCCTTGACTAACATTCTTGCTTCTAATTACTTGAATTAAAAGTGCTATATAATAAAATATTGTCATCGCTCTTCCCCAGACCTCAGAACAAAGAAGCTAATTGTCAAATTGTTCTTTCACACTCCCAAATGAGATGTTCTTCTCAGTACACTGAGCTGCTTCATCTTATTTTCCTGTTAGAAAGCAAATAATAAGTAGCCTTTCTGAAACACTGACGAAAGATTCACCTTCATATACCTTTGCTTGTTGAACAGTATGAGAAACTAGCATGGGTACTTACTGCACATACAGATTCTCCTTCTTACCTACAGTCTTTGCATCACCAGGGACTGTCAAATACATTGCATTTACGTCTCTGGCATCAGGCATCAGGATGCAGAAATCAGATTATCAATAGAAATACCCTCCTGGCTCTCTGAGATGCAGTGCTGGGTTGTTTCAATCACATCTGTAACATGAGTTAACGTTCAACAGCCAGAAAGCATTTGCTGTCTCAATGAGACCACTCTGATAACTGAATTGTGCCATCCATTCCTCGAAGAGGGCACAGAGGAGCTGGTAACAACAAGCTCAGACTGCTGAAGTTGGCGTGGTCAATTATCCTCAGCTGAGCTAAGAGCCATGTGAACCATTTCACAGCTATGCATTGATTGGGAGTGATAGGAAAAAGACACACTTAACTGACCAACATAATAGGACATCATTTTCATTAGACCATATGGGAATTTGACCCTATTTTCTGCCATTTCTTCCCATTAAAACAATAGCACAAATCCTTATTGGTCATTTGGGCTTGTTTACAAGACAAAGATTTCTACTATACAGTTATAGATCTCTATTTTTCTCTTTCGGTTTTGAAACAGTGCTGCTCAATGCAAAGATCACCTAATTATGGTCCACAGAACAATGGCAGCATCACCTGGTTTCCAAATATTCATTACTTATGTCTTATTAAAAAAACTTGAAATACTCAACTTCATGTACTTGATGGCGAAAGTTTTAACTGTTCTCCCCATATGACTGCATTTTTGTTGACCTAAAATGCTGTTAAACAGAAACTAGAATTAAATAAAGAAGAATTTCAGAACACAGAGAAAATGGGAGAGAACTTTACGTACCAGTTCAAGTGAATTTTGCAGAGCTTTCAGCAGAGATATGTGACAATGGTAACAAAGCTCAGAAAGTGATGCCTTTAGCCGGGCATGGTGGCACAAACCTGTAATCCCAGCACTAGGGAAGCTGAGGCAGCAGGATTGTTGTGAGTTCGAGACCAGCCTGAGCTACAAAGTGAGCTTAAGGCCAGCCTGAATTGCATAGTGAGACCCTGTCTCAAAAAATGCAAAAAAAAAAAAAAAAAAAAAGAAAGTGATGCCTTTGACAGGCAACACTAGCTATGGAGCTTCCTACCTACTATCTGATAGCAAATCAAGTATAAAGTTTTGTCAGGCATTTGTGTCACATCACAAGTTGTAAGCATTTGCTCATCTTTTTATTATCTTTAGAGTCCGCAAGAGAGAGCAAAGCTGGAGGCATCACAATCCCAGGTTTCAAGTTATATTACAGAGCTCTAGTTTTAAAAACAGCATAGTACTGGCGCAAAAAATAGGCATATAAATCAACAAAACAGAATAGAGGATAAAGAAACAGCTTCAGGCATATTCAACTATTTGATCTCTGCCAAAAACATACATGGGAGGAAATATAATTTCTTTAATAAATGGTGCTGGGAAAATTGGCTATCTATATATAGAAGATTGGTTGTAGACCTATATATCTCACCATGTACTAAAGTAAAACAAAATTAGACCAGTGCTCTAGATGCTAGAACAGAAGCACTTAATCTGCATAAGATAAAATAGATATAACTCTCTAAGTCATAGGTGTAGACAAGGGATTATTGAATAGAACCCCAGTTGCACAGGAATAGTACCAAGAATCAACAGATGGGATTATTGCAAATTATGAACCTTTTGCACAGCAAAGGAAAGAACCCCAATTACAAAATAGGGACAAAATGGCCAGCAACTCCTCAGAGAGAGAATTAATAACTGGAATATACAAAGAACTAAAAAAAGAGCCCTCCAAAGTAAAAAAAAAAAAAAAAAAAAAAAAAAAACAAAGTAAAAGACCTAATTAAATGATGGGCAACTGCAATGATTTGACATTTCTCAGAAGAAGAAGTTCAAATGTCCAGAAGCTACATGAAGAAATGCCGAACATGATGAGCCATTAGAGAAATGGAAATTAAAACAACACTAAGATTCCATCTCACTCTAGCAAGAATGGATATCTCTATGACATTAAATAATAACAAATGCTGGTGAGGCTGTGCAGGGAAAAGGAACTTTTCCATATTTTTGGTGGGAATGGAAACTGGTGCACCTCTATAGAAATCATAGAATGAGTATGGCGAATCCTCAAAAACTGAAAGTAGAAATTCAGATTTCCTCACTTATTTCCTTTCCAGGTGTCTTCCCTAAAAATTTAAAAACATCCTATGACAGTAATGAATGCATACCGATGTTTATAGGAGCACAATTCATAATAGCTACATCTTGGCTGTGGCCTCTATCTTCATCAACAGATGGATAAAGAAAACGTGATCTTTAGACACCATGGAGTGTCCCATCCAGCGGGTCAGTCAATGAGGGTCACCTGAGAGAGGAGCAGAGAATGAAAGAGGGGACAGGACAGGAGATGCGAGAAATTGAGACAACACAGGATTCTGATCAAGTCTCGTTTATTCAAGGAAGGAACATAGCTTTTATAGCAGGGGGAGAGGAAGTTAGCATCACCGATGATGTGGGCGTACTAAGGCACTCTAATAGGCTAGAGGTGCTCATGCGATCAGCTAAGGCAGTAGGTGGCAGGAAGTCCAGCTAGGGGAGTACGTGGCAGGAAGTCATGATGTGGCAGCTTTTCAGGAAGAGAAACTTATTTCCATAAAAGGAATGGAGGCTCCAGGGCTACAGTGCCTCCCACAGGTCCTCCTTTTTATTTTTATTTTATAATGTGATGCTCATGTGGCCTTCCCTTGAGGGGGCAGCACCTGTCTTAGGTTGAGGAGTCCTCTGCACTGATCCAGCTCAAGTCTTGCCTGTCATAGGACGGTAGGACAGCAAAGATCCCCTTCCTGACTTAGGCAGCGAGTGGTATCTAGTGCATGCTCCTTATTACCCATCTTTGGCTGACCTGACCATCTCACCAAGGGTGGGAGAGCTAGGGGATGGATACCTCCACCTCATCATAGGCAGGGCGAACTCCATTATAACTCTCCCAATTGAGCCTATGATAATGGACCTGAATAGGCTTCATTAGGGCTGAGTCTATCTGTTGCCGGACAAAGGTTAACAGCCTATTAAAAACACATGGACCAATGGAGACCAGAAGCAGGAGCATTCCTAAAACTGGAAGGAGATAGGGTAGGAGCCTGTTTCAGGCTCCTAAGAATGGATTGTCAATCAGCTCTTGTCTTCTTTTAAGTAGATCTTCTTGCAACCTTGCTATTCTGTCCCGGACAATACCGGACTTATTAACATAGAAGCAACATTTCTCCTGAACTGCAAGGCAAATCCCTCCCTTGTTGATGGTAAGGAGATCCAATCCTCACCTGTTTTAGAGGACCACCTCCGCCAATGAATCAATTTGATCTTGCACATCCTGGATGGAACGAGATAATGACTGAACATCATTAATAAGTTGTCTAGATAATTTGGCATATGATTGTACCACCACCCCTATTCCTGCCCCTCCCATACCTATGGCTCCAGTGAGGCCCAGACCTACTAGGAGTGGGATCATCTGTACTGCCCCTTTGGAGTGACCTAAGGCGTACTCAAAGCTAGGAACTGGCACAGACTGATCTCCAGGGATGATGTCAATGTCAGGGAGCAAGGAGGCGACGGCGCAGAGACCAGGCCAATTCACAGGGAAGAAGGTGTATTCCAGATTACCTCCACATGCAAACACCTGGCCCGGAGGAGGACATATGAGGGAGAATGTGTTAAAAAGATTGGCACAGTTGCTAAAGGCAACAAAGCCAAGATCTATAGAGCCATTGCTCCCAAGGCCAAGGCTCTGTACACAAGTAAAATTACTTAGACCTGCAGGCTGGACTCTAAAATGTTGGGTGATAGAGCAGTTTCTAAGGTCTTCAGAGGGGGGCACCAGTCTGTGTGGTGGGGACCACCAAAAGCAGGGGTGTGCCAAGTGCCAGGCATAACCAACAATCGCTTGCCAAAAAAGGGTTGGAAATGTTAAGTGCGTGATGGGTAGCCATGAGAATATCCAAGGTCTGAATGTCCAAATCGACTCCATGTGGTTTTGGACGCACCAGGCGATGATAATGAATCTTTGTGACCAGTAGGTCTTCTAATTCCTGTAATCTCTGTTCTACATCTTGTTCCCTAAGGCTGTCCTGTGGCCCCCCACCATCTGAAACGTGAACAGGGGCACGCCGGGACCAGCAAACAGGCTTGCCGGGAGTGCCCACGCAGGAAGCCTGGGAGTATTTGGAGCCGTCCACAACGGGAGTATTAGACCAATCCCCTCCGAGGGTAGCAAGTTTTGACTTAAGCAATGTGGCCACATAATATGTTTCAGAGTTTTGTCCCACACATTCCTGGAAAGTGTCATAGCAGGAGGAGTGCATCTCCGGCAGGTAGTCCGTGCACTCCGTAGGGCATTGCTCCTTCTCGCTATCTCCCTAGGGAGTGAGTTTAGGTTTGGGAGTACACTTCCAGCTTGTTGTAGTTGCTCCTGTATTGCTCTGTTGGACATACGCCCATGCCATCTTGTCCCCACAATCAACCGGCTGACCGCTCACCAATGTACCACGGACATCATAGCCCCCTTTACATTCACAAGGGTTACCATACAATAGGCACTGTATCCTTTCCAGAACTGGGTCTTCAAAAGTGCTCTCAGTGATCCAAGGTAATGTTGTTAAGAGTCCCATTATCACCATCCACTGCATGATCTGAAAGCAAGCGCAAAAAAGTGCTCTCAGGGCAGAGGGGCGTCCCTGGAGGTGTCCACTGGATCATCCTCTACTTTTGGGACTTGATCAGTTTGTTTAACTAGCCTTTCTGGCAGTCACCTGGCAGATTTCATTTGTTGGGAATATATGCAAACAGATTCGCGACCCCAGATAAGGACCGGGTCCGGGCCATGCCAAGAATTGGTCAGGGGATCCGTCCATAAAACTGTGGCAAAGTGCATTCAAGTTTCAGCGTGCCAAAAACAAGCAACAGCCAATCGCTCCTCAGCATCCATGGTCAAAAAATTTAAAATAAATAAGGAATGTGCCAAGATGTTTCTGTGTGACCCTTTTGTTGGGTTCCAGTCTCCCCCTTTTATTTTTTCTATTGTTAATTTTAAAGTATGATTAGCTCATTCCACAATTCCTTGGCCTTGAGGATTATAAGGAATGCCAGTAATATGGACAATATTAAGTTTTTTGCAGAATCGCGAAAAGGTGGAGCTAGTGTAGCCTGGGCCATTATCTGTTTTAATTTGTTGCGGGCAGCCCAGCACAGTTAGTGCCTGTAGCCTGTACACTATAACATGTTTGGTGGCCTCCCCCGTTTGGAGGGAGGCAAAAATAAATCCACTGAAGGTATCAGCAGTTACATGAATGAACTTGAGGTTACCAAAATCAGCTGAGTAACGTCCATCTGCCAAAGAGCATTTGGAACTAGTCCTCGCGGATTGACTCCAAGATGAGGAACAGGAAGGTGAATGGCACATGAGGGACAACTTTTAACAATTTTCCTGGCCTGTTCCTTGGTGAGCTTATGCATTAGCCTCAGAGAATGAGCATTTAGATGATGGAGTTGATGCATCCTTTTTGCCACCTCGACCTTTTCATCCTCTGAACTCTGCACAAGGATGGAGCACAACAAGGCAGAGGGCCTGGTCGTGGCATCAGCTAACTTATTTTCCAAAGAGAGGAGCCCAGGAAGGTCAGAATGGGCTCGTAGGTGTCCAATATAAAAAGGGTGAGTTCTTTCATGGATCATTTGTTGTATTAGGGTGAACAAATGCCCTACTCACAAGGTTTGTTTTATGTGACCCATGGTCTCAAGTAGGGGAAGAGATTGAGCAATATAAGCACTATCTGTTTAAATGTTAAGCAGGCAATCTGAGAAGGTACAGAGGACCGCTCCAATGGCTACTAATTCAGTTATTTGGGCAGATGGGCTGTCCGTGCAGATGGTGACAGTCTGGTCTTGAAAAAGCATAAGCAGCTATTCCTGATGAGGAGCCATCAGTGATAACCGTCAACGCATCCTTTAATGGACTGAAAGAGGTGTTCTTAGAAAAAACAAAATCATGGCGGTTTGCAAAGTCAAAAAGTTTGTCAGGAGGGTAATGATTATCAATATCTCCAGCAAAGGAGGCTAAGGCAACTGGCCAGCATTCAGTAGTCTGCATCAGCCAATCAACCTCCTCTTTGGAAAAGGGTTGGATGATAAAGTCAGGGTCCTTACCCAAGTAACATCTGCCTCGTCTTCTACCCAATAAGATAAGGCTGGAAACGGACTGATAATAGGGTTCAAGGACTCTTTTTCATGTAGTTGGTAGAGTTTTCACATCAAAGGAGCAGTCTGCCAGAAGACAGCAGTAGGGGAGAGCCTTGTCCTAAAGATCAGAAATTTCAATGGCCTTTGGTATTAGTAATTACCTCTATAAAGGTAATTGTTTGTTCTTGAAGGGCCTTCTCAACTAATGCCAAAGCCTGTTGGCCCTCCAGGGAAAGCTTACGAGGGGAGGTTGGGTCAGGGTCTCCTAGTAGGGTGTTATAAAGGTCTCAGATCTCCTTTGGGGAGCTTTAAATAAGGCATGAGCCAATTAATATCGCCCAGGAGCTTTTGAAAGCCATTTAGAGTAGTCAATTTATCCAGCCTCAACTGTAATTTTTGTGAGAAAACTTGAGACCCTCTCATCTCAAAACCTAGATAAGTATAGGGATCAGTGACTTGCACCTTGTTTGGGGCAATTTGTAGCCCTCTTTGACCCAGTACCGCTTGCAGCTCCTCATAGCATTGAAGGGTTGCTGCACGGTCTTCTCCAGCTACCAATATGTCGTCCATATAATGAACGATGTACATGTTTTTCCATTTATCTCTTACCCCCTGTATGGTCGAAGCTACAAAGGACTGACACAAGGTGGGGCTATTTGCCATTCTCTGGGGCAAAACGCACCGTTGGAATCTCTGCATTGGAGCCCTAAAATTGATTGTGGGCAGGCTAAAGGCAAAGCGTTTCTAATCCTCTGGATGGAGGGGAATATTAAAGAAGCAATCCTTTAGATCAATAATCACTTTAAAATAATTAAGAGGTATGGCCATGGGCGAAGGGAGGCCCCATTGTAGGGCCCCCATTACCACCATAGTCTTGTTCACAGCCCTCAGATCTTGTAAGAGGCGCCATCCGCCAGACCTTTTTCTTATTACAAAGATGGGAGTAGTCCAAGGGGAGTTACTGGGAATAACATGACCAGCATTAAGCTGCTCCTGCACCAGCTGTTGAGCGACCATTTGTTTTTCAGTAGTAAGGGGCCATTGATCGACCCACATAGGATCATCCAAAAGCCAGGTGATCTTATCTGCATGAGTTGCAGGAGGGTCAACAGTCCCTGCTAAAAAGAACCTAGACCTGTCCTGTCATTTTTTGAAGTGACTTGTATTGGTATGGTAATTCCTGAATTAGTCTTTCCTAATCCCTGGCCTGGAAAATGTCCCTTGTTCAGCATTTGTGCAGTGACAACAGAGTTAGGACTACCTATGATCATTCCTACCTGAGAGAGATTTCTGCCCCAAAGATTAACTGGCAGTCCAGGTATAACATAAGGCTATATGGTGCCCTGATCTTTCCATGTTAAATTTTTTGCACTTCTTTTAGGGTTTGAGCTTTGCCCTATCCCCCGAAGGTGAGTCAAGATGTCATGCAGAGGCCACGCCCTTGGCCAGTCCTCTGCCCTAATAATAGTGACATCAGCACCAGTATCTATTAGGCCAGAAAACTGCTTGCCATCCAGGTAGAAGGTCATTAGGGGTTTTTGTGGCAAAATCACCCGAGCCCAAAAGATGTTTGAGGACCCAAAACCCTGATCTCTTTTCTGCCCCATAACAGGATTTTCTGTGGCAGTCAGTGGCAGAAGAAGCAGTTAGGTGACTCTCTGAACTGCAGAAATGCTGGTAACCCCCTTTGGGGATGTGGCCAGGATCTTAATTTCACCTGTATAATCATTATCAATAACTCCAGGAATAATTTGAAGGCCCTGAAGTGCCACACTACCATGCCTGATCAAAAGCCTGAAGGTATCTTTAGGTAGTGGACCAAAGGTGCCTGTTGAGAGGGTTAGGATTCCATCCTCAGGAGTTAATATTGTTTGGGTGGTGGCACTGAGGTCCAATCCTGCACTCCCTGGGGTGGCCCTTGCACCATGATTGCGTCCGGGTACAGGGGCTTGGGGCTGGCCCCTCTTCCCGTTTCCCTGGTTCAGGGGAAGAGCATTGCCATCTTTATTTCTTTTTGACCTACATTCCCTTGCCCAATGATTGCCTCGCCTGCAACGTGGGCAGGGTCCAGGTTGCTTGGGGCCTCCTCGCTGTTGATCTTTTCCCCCAGTCTTTTGTCATATGTCCAATTCTTCCACAATTAAAACACTTAACTTTGTTTTTCTCCCTCTGAGAGAGAAGTTGCCTGATAGTATATCCCTGCTGTGCCGCAGCCACGGCAAGACCCCATTGATAAGCTGGCCCTATATCTGCACAAAGGCGAATATAGCCTAAAAGGTCAGACCCCTTTTTATGAGGGCATATGGCAGTCTGGCATGCCGTATTTGCGTTTTCAAAGGCCAATTGTTTAATCAAATCAGAATTGGATTCCACATTGCCAAACAATCTCTCAGCTGCTTGAAGCAGCCAATGTATGAAGTCCAAGAAGGGCTCCTCTGGGCCTTGCTTAATGTTGGTCAAAGAAGCAGTAGCCTCCCCATGGGAGGGTAATCTTCTCCATGCTCCAGCAGCAGCTACATGAATCTGAGCAAACAGCCCTGCATCATATTGGGATTGGGCCTCAGTGGTAGAAAAATCCCCTGAGCCGGCCAGCATGTCATAAGTCCAGCCATTTCTGGCCTCTGTATTTCTCTTTGCTATGGAATCACAATTCTCAAGGTATTCTGACTTCCAGAGCAAATAATCTCCACAAGATAAAGCGGCCTTGGCTAACGTGTCCCAATCCTTAGGGGTAAGCCATCCCTGGGTCATGGAATCCAATACAATAAGAGTATAAAAGGCTGTTGTGCCATGCTGGGTAACAGCAGCTTTTAACTCTTTTAGCAATTTTAGATAAAAAGGGATATGTGCCCTAATAGCCTTGGGTTGTTCCCCTTCACCTCCCACCCTGAGCGTTTCAGTTACAGGAAATGCCCAATTGGCAGCCATTTTGTTCTTAGGATTTGGCTGAGAGGTAGGGGGAGGTAAAATAGTGGGTGCCTCATGGTCAGCCCTCCCACTGCAAATTACTGCAAGCTTTTGGGTGAGAGCAAGACGCTGTTTATCCAACTGAAACTGTTTGTGGAGGTCTTTAACTTCATTTTCTAGCCCTTTGATCACATTAGAAGATCCTCCTTTCTCCTTTAAGGTCTGAGAGGGCAGAGCTTGTGGCGATAGTGGGCAATATTTAGCAGCCTCATTGCCCAGGATCTGCCAGTCCACAGTTTCCTCCTCAAAACCACCATTATTAAGTGTCAGATTCTGAAGGGCAGACAAATCAGGGTATACAGAAGGAATCTCTGGGAGTGGCAGGAGAGGCAGAGTGGGCACAACCATCCCTTCATCAGGAGGAGGAGGAAAGTGAGGTTCCCCTAAATCCCCCTCGTCCAAGGATGAGAAAGAATCAGAATCTGCCCAAGGCCAGTGTGTTTTTTGCTGAAAATTGAAGGGCTTGTTCCCCCTCTGAAACTACCTGCTTTATCAGAGGGTCCCAATGCTTCTGCTGAAGGATCTCATTGATAAGATTCCAATAGGAGAAAGCCGTCATGGGAACTTTTTCTGGCCTGAAGACCCTGTAATAATCCTGTAAGGCATCCCCCACCCACTGCCATCTTTTTGAATCGATCATTCCCTCTAGGGGGAACCAAGGGCACACCTTATGAATAAACTGAAAATATGCACACAATTGTTTTACTGCAACCTTTACTCCTCGTGCCTTTATTGCCTTACTGAGACTGTTGACAAAAATCTCATGCTCACTTAATGCCTGTCCCATTGTCAAAGGGAAAAAGAGGAAGCGAGAATGGCGTCCACTTACCAAGATCCAGATGTCGCAGCAGGCAACCACGGCACGGACCTCTGTCATTATCACTTGTGTGCACTCACTTGGACAGTTCCCTTGTTGAATCCTCCATACCAGGGGCCCCACGTTGGGCACCACTAGTCCCATCCAGTGGGTCAGTCAACAAGGGTCACCTGGGAGAGGAGCGGGGAATGAAGGAGGAGACAAAGGACAGGAGACACGAGAAATAGAGACAAGACAGGATTCTGATCAAGTCTCATTTATTCAAGGAAGCGACACAGCTTTTATAGCAGGGGGAGAGGAAGTCAGCATCACCGATGATGTGGGTGTACTAAGGCAATCTTATAGGCTAGAGGTGCTCATGCGATCAGCTAAGGCAGTAGGTGGCAGGAAGTCCAGCTAGGGAGTACATGGCAGGAAGTCATGATGTGGCAACTTTTCAGGAAGGGAAACTTATTTCCATAAAAGGAATGGAGGCTCCGGGGCTATGGTGCCTCCCACAATGGAGTACTTTTGTGCCACAAAAAACAAACTTGAAAGTATTTTCAGGAAAATGGTTTGAGATGTTAGTGAAAATAAATTAGACACACAAATTTGAGTACAACATGGTGCCTCTTATCTGATAAGACCAAAATATCAATGAAGAGAAAAGTAAAAAATAGACAAGAGGAAGTATAGAGATCAATTCTGTTCAAATAGGAAGGGGATGAAGAAATGGTGAGAGGAACAATAAGATAGCTCAGAGGTCTAAAGTGCCTGCTTAGGCAACCTTAGGCTGGTGCAAGGACCATGGTTTGATCTCATGCAGTGCCAGCCCTGCCCCCAGAGTGGGCTAAACTGCCCCCCAAAAAAGAGAGAGAGATTGTGAGAGAAAGGAAATGAGATGAATAAAAGAATTACAATGCACTAGGTATGTGTGCAACGCCCCCCCAAGGAATGCAATCACTAGTTAATGCAAACACATATTAACAAAAAATAAAAACCAAAAGAAATACCAAGACCAAAACCAATTCTAAAAGATTCAAGGATGAAATGGCAATGAACTTTTGCAGAAAAAAAAAATAATAGTGAGAACTATAAACTCTAAATGCAGAAAGGTTTCCTTCTCTTTAAGACGAAACCAAATAGATTGTGATGCTTCTACTCAATTGAGAAAAAAAAAAATCTCTGCAAAGGCCAGAACACTATCTTATTTATATTTCTATCACCTGGCAAATTGTCTAGCACATAGTAGAAAGTCGATGGACATTTGTTGAATGATGGCATGAATACCGTGAGTCCCCTACTGTGCTGTGACTTTCTAATGCTTCACATTGTGTGAACTTTACAGCCTTCTCAACAACAATTTGACTTGGATATGAAGCCAGAAAACAAGAATGCCTTTCTTCACTCCATCTTTCTATCACAATGGCTGTATGCTACAGACCCACTATGTAAGCTCTCAGCCTCCCCAGTGAATCCACAAAGCTGTGATTTACTTGTGATTCTCTCCTTTAAAAAAGCCCGAGGCCGTGCTTATGTTTGTGACTCTTTTTGTGTTGACTGTAGATTTTGATGTTGTTGCCAGGTCCCTCCTCATACTGTCAAATTTCTTTTTATTGTCCCTTATTCTTTCAACCAGTTCAAGGGGGAAACATGTTAATTACCACAGGCTTAATAGCGGTTCTGAACTGCACCAGAACACCAGGGTCTCACGAATACCTGTCACCACAGAAGTTTTCAATTACCATAATTCCATTCCATTCAAATTACCATAATTGCCCTCCATTAATGCAACTTTCTTAAAGCTGAAACATCAAAGACGCTGGTGCTCACATTAACTTAGTTGACTGCTTGCAGAAATAAACGGTGTCTGTCCATTTTGCAAATAGGATGATATTAGCCTGAAAAAAGTATATATTTATCAGAGCACCTATCAGTGCTCTGAGTTCACAAGATCTGTCTTCCTATATTATGGCTATTCTGTCAACATTTGCAAAAACAAAAACATCCATATCCTCCTTCCTAGCTCTTCTATTCTGGAAGGTGCATAAAAACTATTCTTCTGAATATTTCACTGTTTACCACAAGAAGAAAATTCAACATATACACATTCACCTATTTGTATGAAAAGTATATCTAATAGCGGTTCTGAACTGCACCAGAACACCAAGTATATCTACTACACCATAATTATCAGCCCTATTTTTTAAAAAAAATTTATTTATGTATTTGGTACACAGTCTTGCTACACAGCTTGAATTTGTAGTGATCCTCCTTCTCAGCCTCCCCAGTGCTGGGATTACATGTGTGCCCCTCCACACCTGGTTTTGGTGGCCAGCTTTGCACACCCAGGGGTCCCAAAGCTGGCACAGCATGTGGTACTGGGGATCGAACCTGCATCCTTGCACTTGCCAGACAGGCACTTAGACCACAGAGCTATCTCCCCAATGCATCAGCTCCATTTTTATTTTTGTATGTACATTTGCCATATATATGAATTGCATCTGTCACAGGAAGCTGCTACATACACATAACACTTCTTAAATCTTTTTCTCATGTGCTTCTCTTCCTTTCTCTCCCCTCTTGGTCCATCTCCTGGTCCTCTTCCCTTTTGTAAGAGATCTGTCTCTCTCTCCTATTATTACTTTTATGTTGCTCTTTAATTTATTTATATTTTGGGTTTCTCATATGAGGGAAATCCTGCAATGTCTAAGCTTGTGTGTCTGATGTACTTCACTTAAAATTGCATTCTCAACGTGCACATATTTTCCTACCAAGACTCAGTTTATATGTCCTTATGGCAAAGCATACTCCACTGTGTGTAAAAACCGTATTTTCTTTATTCATTCAGCTGTTGATAAACATATAGTCCACTTTTTTTTTTTTTTTTTTTTTTTTTTTGGTGGAACCAGGGATTGAACTCAGGCCCTTGTGCTTGCCAGGGAAGCACTTATTCCACTGAGCCATCTACCCAGCCCCTAGTCCACTTTTAATTATTTCTATTTTCCTGAACAAAAATCATAGTCCTTTACTAGTATAGAGCAAGACCATTTTCCAATTAAGTAGACTGAGTACCATGCCGTCTCTGAGTGTCTCTGGCATTTTACCAGAAAGTCATCATTTTATTATGTGAAATACAAGCATTTGTTTGAACTCTGAGAAACTTCCAGAGGAAAGCAGGCAAAGTAAAAGGTTGCATCATTAGTTGAACTATTAATATGGTCCCAGAGAAGCAAGTAGATAGTCCCATAACTCAACAAGTGGAGCAGTTATGCATTCTTCACCAAGCTTACCTACATCAACTCTTATGGTAGATTTCAAAAATAAAATGTCAAAGTAGGTTAGAAAATAATAAATCCATTTTAACTTCCCCACAGATGATCAAAGTTGTTGGTGATGTTGGAACAGTGAAAGATTCAGAAGAGAGAATTCATCTCTTGGCATTCAGTCAACAGAAAGTTCTCCTAGATAAAGTAATCGAGTTTCAGCTAAAACCTGAGGCTTCTCCATTTACTGTGCTTTCAAGTATTTTAGGACACACATTCATTGTTATTGCATTTTGCTCAAATTTAGGTAGAAAATTAACTTAGTTGGTTTATGACACCAGGTAAGTTTCTATAAACAAGAAGTTGTCTCAGGTACTTGGAAATGATCTGCAGATGTAAAACAAAATCAAACAGATGTATCAGAGAAATTTGTGGAAATGGCATATTAGATCACTTTATTTTGAATAAATATAAAAATTTCACTGTTGCCCCCTCGCTTGAATGTCATAGCTTTTTTTCTGAATAAAAAGAAAAAGAAATTCATGGATATATTAGACTAGCAACAGAATGTGTTGTAAGTGGTATGTCGTTATTAGACTTTGAGTCAAAACTGAAACTATTTTAAGCCCCGCAGTACAAGATCAGTGCCAACAATTGGCCGATTCTATGGTAGCTAAGTAGACTTTCCTGATCAGACTCTCAGGAATTGTGGTCACCATTTGTAGGCCTGAATTTCACATTTGTGACCAATCGTTTGGGGAAGATAATACCCCAATGAGTTGTTGATGAGATAACTGATGAGGAAGAATTCCATGTAGAGATTCGCACTTGTTCTCTCTCTGCTTGACTGAGAGTTCTAAGGAGATAGTGCATGGAAGACAGGAGATGTACAATGACTGCCTATTGAGTGAATGAATGAATGAATGAATGAATGAATGAATGAATGAATGAATGAGTGAGTGAGTGAATGAATGGAATAAATACATTATTAATGCTTTTACAACATGAAAATATTAATTACTTTTAATCCTCTTGCTTATCGCATTAGAAGCATAATTTATAAATAGTGAAGGGAGGAAAGAAAGAAGAGAACAGAAGCCATGGCTGCACTGGTCGCCATTTGCTGTGGTCTAGGGAGGAAGAAGTCGACACAAGTACTATGGAGAAGAGGTTGTTCACAGTATAAACAGGTAACCAGCAATGAAAACCTGCCTGTTGCAATGGAAAACCCTTATAAGGAACCTCTTAAGAAGTATATCTTATGTGGGAAACATGTGGATTATAAGAATGTACAGCTTTTGTCCCAATTTATTTCTCCATATACTGACTGCATTCATGGGAGGCATATAACAGGTCTTTGTGGGAAGAAACAGAAAGAAATTTCAAAAGCTATTAAGAGAGCTCAAATAATGGGGTTTATGCCAGTCAAGTACAAGCATCCTGCCTATCTCAGAGACCCTAAAGTTTGCAACATCAGATATCGGGAGTAAATTTGATAAAATTATTACCAGTAAACTCACTTCATAGTAAGTGGTTGTATGCCATTATCGAATCATACTAATCTTTAGGCAGAAAAGTGTTTGAAGATCAAAGCTTCTCCCCCACACCACTAAATGTTCAGATTAGATTGTGCACTTTAAATGCTGATACTTGTTACACTGTGTATGCCTTGAATAAAAGTGTCCTGTACGATCGAAAAAAAAAAAAAAAAAAAAAAAAAAAAAA
>PVKA01034508.1:0-23397 GCA_004027165.1 Ctenomys sociabilis
TGTGTGTGTGTGTGTGTGTGTGCTCTTTCCTTTTATTGGCACTTGAGCTAAATGCCCAGCAGCCGCTTCTTGGCTGGGTTCCATTCAAACTACAGTTGGCGCCTGTGAAAATGGCTTTGGCTTCAACATCTTCTATGAGACTGTCTATCATGAAGAATTTTCCCATTGCTGATGGTTTCTATTTTTATGAATACTTGAAAATACATGTCTCACATAAGAGTTCTGACCTCCTTTTATCTTTCCAGTGGAGATTCTTCCATAAAGAAGTGTCATCTCTTTTATACAATTATGCTTTGTGTGGGGCTATTTATAGCACTGTGAAAATTAGAGAATGTAGTATTCCTTTTGACTTTCAGAAAAATTGTTAAGCATCAAATTGCATGTCAAGGGAAAAATGATCTCATGAAAAAATTAACAGCCTTCACCATCTTCCCTGTCCCCCCATAGCTCCCATTCTCCAAATACGTTGAGGATGAGTAGCCATTACCCTCCAGTAAAATAAAACTAGCATAAAAAAATCAAACCATGCTTCTGGTTTGATGCGATAGATATGCTGTCAAAAAGGGAGGTGTTTTAAATGAAGCAAGAGAATGAAAGGGTTTTTTTTCCAAATGGAAGCCCATGGCAAATGCTTTCTGAATGAAATTATTCTGCAGGTGATTATCCAGAACCTGATATGCATAGGTTTTAATTGAGATTTTCTCATGCTGCCAATCCTTAGAGTTGGAGTTTCCTTTAAAAAGGCTAGACACATTACATGACTTCAGAAGCTCTTGGGTCACTCAGGGGCACATTTTGCAGATATTTACTCTCTCTTAGCTGTCAGTTATATGACTTTTACAACTATTACAATTTTTTTATTTTACATGAAGATTGAAAATATACTAAAGCAAGGAAAGAGCTAAATGTCTTTCCTTGGGGGTGTCCATTTAAATTTCAAGAAAACATACTTTGTCAAGGGTGGTGGCAGACACACCTGTATTCTCAGCACCAGGAGACTGATGCAGGTGGATTGCTCTGAGTTCAAGGCCAGTCTGAACATAGCAAGACACTATTTCAGAAAAAGAAATTTAAAACAAAGAGCGTATGCTATACTCTACTAAATGTAACTGAAGCAACGAGTTGACATTATGGAAATGTTGATTTATTAATTTATTCAATAAAATTAAGTTCTGGAAAAACAAAGCTTTCTTTGACGTGCATTTGAAGAAGTTCTGTGCAAGAAGTGAATGTAGACGTGTCCTTGCAGACTGTCGGGAGAATGGGCAGCCGTGGAGCAGGTAATGCAGTGTGTGGAGCCAAGTCGGCAGTTTGTGAAGGACTCTATCTGGCTGGTGAAAAGATGCACCAAACAAGACAGGAAAGAATTCCAGAAGATTGCCATGGCAACAGCAATAGGATTCGCTATCACGGACTTCATCAGCTTCTTTGTGAAGTTGATCCACGTCCCCATTAACAGCGTCATTGTGGGTGGCTGACCACTTTGGAAGAGTACTTTTATTCTTGACACCTTCAAGATGGAGAAGCTTATGAAGTAAATGTTTGCTCTGTGCTTTGAGCTTTTCATTTTTCCCTCCGCATTTAAAGTGTTTTCTATTTGTAAATTAAAATAATATCAAATAAGTTTCTTTTCCCATCACACACACACACACACACACACACACACACACACACACACACACGTGAAAGTAGTCTCTCTAGAAGCCCTGAATGACCCCCAGTGGGCAAGGAAGATCAAGGTGAGCATTTGAGAAATGTGTGTGGGTTTCTATGCAAATCCACTTAGCACTCAGCCTGGAATCAGAATTCAGAAATTAAATCTGACAGATAAACCCCAACTCACATTCATGCATCTGAATAATGCTTCATCTATAATCTTGGACCAGGGATTGAACTCAGGCCCTTGTGCTTGCCAGGGAAGCACTTATTCTACTGAGCCATCTCCCTGGCCCCTTCAGCTATAATCTTAAAAAAACTGAACACAACCCACATGTTCTTTGTCACACAGAAGTAAAAACTACAGCTTATCTATATGATGGAATCATACTCATCCATCAAAGGAAATGAACCACTGATCACACAATAATGTGGATAAATGCCAAATTCATTATATATAATAAAAAGTCGTTATATACCATATGATTCCATTTTCATGGCATGCTGGGAAAAGTAAAATGGTGAAGAGCAGACAGACTAGTCTGCCAGAGAGATAAAGTTGGGAAAAGTCTACAAAGGAGCATGGAGAAACTTTTGAGATGACAGAACTGTTCTTGCCTGTAGGTAGCCATAGTTACACTATTGAGTTCGTCAAATTTTGCAATGCTATACACTAAAAGAGAGGTGCACGGACTATACATAAATTAGGCCATGAGTTCAAGGTCAGCCTGAACTACACAGTGAGATGCTGTCTCAAGAAAAAAAACAGACTCAAATAAAAAATACTAAGAACCCATTCTATTAAACAAAGAAATGATAAGTAAGCTAATTCTAACTCTTGGCAGGTATGTTATTATTATTTTTTTAATATTTGTTGTTACCAGGTCTCACTACATAGCTCAGACTCAAGGTGATCCTCCTGCTTTCAGCATCCCCAGCACTGCATTACAGTTGGGCACCACCATGCTTGGATCCTGGGGGTGGGGCTGGACCATCATGTAGTGCTGGGGATCAAACCATGGTCCCTGTGTTTGCCTAAGCTTGCCTAAGCAGGCACTTTAGTTCACTGAGCTGTCTTGCTGGGCCCTTGGCAAGTATATTTTTAAAGGCCTGTATATATTTGATACATTTAAAAAGAAGAGAAAAAGTCTTTATTCAGGCCTTCCAAAGCTGGCTCTTTTTCTGAAAGAGTTTCTTATTGTGTACCACTGGTGGGCACATCTCCAGGCCTGCTACCTTTAGTTGGGCTTTAATCCCTAAAACATGTCTTGTATCCTGAGTTGTTCAAAGGACAGAGTTCTTCAAGCCCAAGAACAACTAGGCACAGTCTCAAAGACTACATAATGAGTTATGGTCAGACTTCCCAAGGGTTTGCATTCAAGGGGGAAATCTGGTCACTCAAGAACCATTTGTTCAAACCAATTAATTTAATACTAACCCTGAGGTATGGAATACTTAGGCTGGGGAGATAGCTCGGTGGTCTACGTGCTTGCCTGGCAAGCACAAGGACCCAGGTTTGATCCATAATACCGCATGCCATGCCACCCTGGAACCCTGAACACATTGTGCCGGCCACCGAAACTGGTCATGGTGGTGTACACCATGCTGTACACTGTAATCCCAGAGTTGGGGAGGCTGAAACAGGAGGGTCACTATGAGTCTGAGCTGAACAGCAAGACCCTGTAACAAATAAATAATAAATTAATTAATTAATGATTTTAAAAATATGCAATACTCAGGATATGCACAGAATATTTCTTTTTTGTAGGAAAGATCAGGTTAAAGTAACCCTTAAAAGCATCCTTGCACAAGAAAAAAGACACAAGATCACACCTAACTCTTGGAGAGCGTTGAAAACATGAGATAGTTCCTGTTCTCCACCATGGCGCAGGATCAAGGTGAGAAGGAGAACCCCATGCAGGAGCCAAGGATGAACATCATGGTCATCTCAATACATGCAGAAAATGCTTTTGACAAAGTCTAGCACTCATTTCTAATAAAACCCTATAGAAAATCAGAATAGATGCTCTTTATCTCAATCAAATAAAAGCCATCTATTACAAACCAACAGCCAATATCAAACTAAATGGGCAAAAACTAAAAGCTTTTTTAAAATCAGCAACAAGAGAAGGATCCTCACTGTCTCTCTACTCTTATTAAACATAGTCCTGTAAACTTTAACCAGAGCAATTAAACAAAGGAAAGAAATAAAAGGAATCCTGACAGGAAAGGAAGAAGTGAAATTATCACTATTTTCAGAGATTATATTTGACATAGAAGACCTGAAAAACTCAATTAAAAAACTTATTCAGTAGAGTACCTTGATGCGAAGTCAACACTCAAAAATCAATAGCCTTCCTATACATGAATAACAAGCTCACTGAACGAGAAATTAGAGAAACAACATCTTTCACAATAGCAGACCTCAAAAATGAAATACCTAGGAATTAATCTAATGAAGAATGTAAAAATACATTTACATTGAAAATTATAGTGCTCTGAAAAAGGTGAATAAAGCAAATATTAGGAAATGGAAAGATATACCTTCTTCTTGGGTAAGAAAAATCAATATAGTGAAATGTCCATACTTCCAATAATGTTATATAGATTTAATGCCAATTCAATCAACATTCCAACAGCATATCTCACAGAATTAGAAGAAACAATCCTAAAATTCATTTGGAACCAGAAGAAACCTAGAATAGCAAAGACATTTCTGGGCAACAAAGGCAAGGTAGGGGGCATCACAAGACATTACTTGAAATTATACTATAAAGCAATTGTAATAAAAAAACAATGTGGTACTGGGAAAAGAAAGACTGGATAATCAATGCAATAGACTAGAAGATGCAGAAACAACTCCAGACATAGTCAGCCACCTTTTCTTTGACAAAGGAGCCAAACATATACTCTGGAAGAAAGACATCCTCTTTAATAAATGATGTTGGAAAACTGGCTCTGCACATGTCAGAGATTAAAATTGGATCTATATCTGTCACTGTGCACTGAACTGAATTAAAAATGGGTCAAAGATCTAAATAGTAAGATAGAAACATTAAATTTGCTGGAAGTTAGAATAGGCAAAACTATTGAAGACCTTGATGTAGGCAAAGAAATTGTGAATCATACAGAAGCTATCACAAAGAATCATCAACTGGGATCTTACTTAGAAGCTTTAATACAGTAAGATAAATCACGAACAGAGCAAAGAGCTAACCTAGCATGTGAGAAAAATGTTCGCCAGATGTTCCTCAGACAAAGTTTTGCTATCAAGAATGTATAAACAGTACAGTTAAGATAAATATGCAGTACTTTTGCATAATTTTATGAGAAGAAAGATTTGCACTAATAGTATTTGCACAGGATATCCTGTCTGCTTCTTGTACTATGGATAACCACTAGGAAGATAGCAATATAAAAATATTAATTATTGAAACTGTACTATAATTCAGCTTTTAAAAAAAGATGAGTATACAGCTACATTCTCTTAATTCATTGATTAGAGGCATCTGCTATAATAGTGTTTGAAAATAGACTATCATGTCTGCACCTTGTACAACAAAAAACCACCATGAAAACAATATGCAATGTATTAATAATTGAATCTGTCCTACTAATTTGACTTGAAACAGTCTCATTGCTATTTGTTCTTCAATAAAATAAAATTTTTAAAAAGAATGTATAAAGAACTCAAAAGTTCAAACATCAGAAATTTAAAAACCCAATCCAAAAATGGACATCAGAGTTGAATAAACACTTTTCAGATGAAATACAAACAGAAAAGCAAATACATGAAAAAATATTCAACATCACTGGTAATTCAAGAGATGCAAACAAAACAACACTGAGAGTCCATCTCACCCCAGAAAGATTGGCTATTATCAAGAAATCAGCAAATAACAAATACTAGAGGGGTTCTGGGGAAAAAAGAACCCTTCTCCACTGTTGGTGGGAATGTAAATTGGTACAACCACTGTGGAAATCAGTGTGGTGATTCCTCAAAAACTAGGATTGGCAATCCCATTTCACCCAGTTATTCTCATTCTGTGTATCTTCCCAGAAGAATTAAAAACATCATGCCACAGCAGTGTCTGTGCATCTATGCTTATAGCAGCATAATCTGTAACAGCTAGATCATGGAAACAATGCAAATGCCCATCAAATAAGGAATGGATTTTAAAAAAGTGGCCTTTTTACATAATGGAGTACTACTCAACCATAAAGAAGGATAAAGTGGAAACTTTATCTATTTATTTATTTTTATTGAGAAACAAATATCAATGAGATAGTTTCAAAGCTGATTAATGGGACATTTTCAATAATTAACACATTGTACATTGTTATCTTCTTAGCAGTTATCCATAGTATTAGTACAAATCTTTCTTCTCATTTAGTTAAGTGAAAGTAGCTGTATATCTATCCTATTCTGTATATACAAATACAAAATAGTCCTTTGTAGTCTCTCTTTTTTTGTTGTTTAGTTCTGTCAGAGATGGGTATCCCATTGGCATCTAAATACTATAGGTGAGTGAATTAAGCAAAACAATCCAACATAGACCAGCAGTTCACAACAGTAGTGGGTTATCCACAGAAGTTGTTGACCTGAGCCCTTCACAGCTCAATATATTAATACAGCTTTACTTCCTATACCTCACTTTCATACTTTTCTGCTGGATGTTTAAGACCAAGATAAAATAAGACCTATATAATAAGAAATGTAACTTTTATATCTGATAAGTTCAGTCAAATCCCCTCAGGGTTTATCCTGTAACCCTGTGCCACTCTTTGTAGATCCTTTGTCAGTGTCAGCCATGTGGATGAGTCCTGGCCATTGCTTGACCAATTTGTTCTCTGTGAAAGCCTGAGAGAATGTTTTCTCTCCATGTGACTCTCCTTAGGCACACTATAGCTCACCGATTGCCTTGTTCTGTGGCTCCATAATCTCCTTGATCAGGAAGTTTGGGGCACAACTGAGTTACATGATGTTACTGTACAGGTTCTCCTATGTCCTGAGTCTTCACTGACCTTGAAAGGCTAAGGCCAAAATGTTGGCTGACCTTGTAGCCCTTTCTTTTCTCCAATTTTTGATCTGCAAACTTAGGTTGTTTACTGAGGACTTTTATAGATTAAACACATGCAACTTGAGACCATACTTACAAGTGAAATAAACCAGATGCAAATGTATAAATATTATACTGTTTCCCTTGTATAAGAAGCTGAAAGGGTAAATGTGATCCAAAATGTACAATAGATATTGTAAATGGTAAGAAACTTCCAAAAGAAAGAGAACTTAGGGGCCGAGGGATTGGCTCAGTGGAATAAGCATTTCCCTGGCAAGTACAAGGGCCTGAGTTCAATCCCTGGTCTGCCAAAAAAAAAAAAAAAAAAAAAAAAAAAAAAAAAAAAAAAAAAAAAAAAAAAAAAAAAAAAAAAAAAGAAAGAAAGAGAAATTGGTTTAGGGGAATGGAAAAAAGAAGAAAGGGAAAAGCAAAAAAAAAAAAATATATATATATATATATGTATATATATATATAATGTATGTATTATCTTTTGTACATATATGATATATATACATATATATTCTTTATCTTTTGTGTGTGCGCATATATGTATATATATATACATAATGGCTCATATACACGGTAGTTAAATATACTAGTAATTTCTGTCAGTTCATTCAAAAGCTAGGTAAGTGCTAATATTGCTTGAACAATTAAATACTGATATCACCTAATCTTAGTAACTAATTTAAAGATAACAATATGCAACGAATTAATAATTATTACCCTCCAATCATGTTGTTTTGGAATTTCATGTTTGTTTTTTGTTTCTTCTGATTCAAAATGAAATTTTTTATTTTTATTTATTTATTTATTTTTGTCTTCTTGAGACAGGATCTCACTACGCAGTTCAGGCTGGCCTTAAGCTCATTTTGTAGCTCAGACTGGTCTCGAACTCATGACAATCCGTCTGAAATTTTTTAAATCATCTTTTTAACACAGCTAGTTAGAGAGGCCTCAATATATTTAAATTTTCCAAGTCCAAACAACAACAACAACAGAATACACAGCTTTGTGAAGACCTTGAGCGCACTCCACAGAGAGATCAGAGTGATTTGCAATTAGCTTGGCAATGTGGGGGCGTGCATGCGGAGTGGATGCTGCTAAAGTGATTTTTAATGTACTCGGAAAACAGTGTGACTTTCCCTTGAAGTAGGCTGAATGGTTTTCTCCTTGGTCCTGTTAACACTGTTAATTTGCCTCACACCCTCCTCTCCCCAACCCCCACTTCTCCCCCATCTCTATCACAAATGGAAAGGAGCAAAGCCCAGCTTGGAGAGCTCTTGGAAGGAGAGCCTTTACCCCAGTGCAGGAAAACAGCAAAGCCAATCAGTCTGAAATCTGGATTTTTCAGACGCTTATAGACCCTTGGCTTATCAAAACCTCTCATCTGATTGGGAAAAAAAAATCAAAGGTAAACTTCAGGGCTCATCAATTAAAAGACAAATGAGATGTCATAATTATTAAAGTGGCTAATTTAGAAAATTAAGCTGTTCACATAGGTGACATAATTGCTTGTCACAATCACTCTTTTTCTCATTAGCTTCTTCCATTGAGCACCTACACCCTGCGAACAGGCTTTGGCCTTGCGCAATGGGACGGGTGTTTTGTGGTTTTGTGTCAATTATTCTCTCCTGTCCTGTGTGCCTAATGCATGGATTTATGAGCAAGGTAGGTACAAAAAAAACCAATTTTAGAAAATCTTTATTTTCATAATTTGATATTTGGACCCATTTTACATTTGTTTGGAGCCAAACATTCTCTCGTAATAATCAGTTAATTGTAAAGAGAGGATTTATAGAGTTGACATAACATATTAAAATTCCTTAGAAATTAGTATGTTTTGATGTACGGTAATGTTTTAAAAACTCAGGGGTTAGAATTCATCTTTGACTTCCAAAACTCTGAAGAGAAGGAAAAGAAATACATTTTCAGAGCATCCTTTAATTTTATTTACCTAATATTTTATTATTTGATTTCCATAATTCAGCCCATTGTAAATAAATTCCCTTTAAGAGACTTATTTGTAAGATTGACCACAATGCTTTTTATCTGCCAGCATGTTCAGAATTTATTAGGGCTAACATCTAAGAAGGCAAATGAGTCTCATTTCATATATGCTTCTTAATCAAGTCACTGTAAATGGGCAAGATTAAAGATTTCTATTTCAAATCATTCATAAGAAATCAGCTACATCTGTACTATCTTGTAGAGTTGTAGGAAACGGCTGACATGCCTCAGAGAGGGACGACACTGATGTTATTAATTTGAAGAAAGCATTCACCCTGAGCGTGCACCACAAATACACTATCTCAGTGTTTCTGGAATACTGGTGTAACAGAGGATTTCTAATTCACTAACCTTGAATTATTAAGTCATTGTGTTACAAGAACTATTACAATCAGAATCCCAAAGCCAAAAAATCCAAAAAAGAAGAAAAATTTCATCAAATCTTAAACGTACATGGTTCCTATAAATTTTATGTCTGATCATAAATGAACCTAAGTGGAAGCTCAGTCCTAATGACCTAAGCATATGGAAGGGCAGAGAGCACTTCTCACCCAAGAAATAGATACAAGCTTACTGATGTCAGTGTGGCAAGAGGAATGGCACACCAAGCTCTAACCATGGAGGGCAGCAGAACCAAGACAGAAAAGGGATTCAGGGCACACAGTTTTCTTAAACTTTATTTGTCCATTGTGCTCTGCAGACTCCAGTAACACAGCGCATCTGTCAGTTAAATTTAGTACAAGGACTTTGGAATAAGAAAGATAGTGTATTGGTTTAGGGCAGAAAAGATAGTTTCCAGAAAGATAAAAAAAAAGGAAGACAGATGAGGTGGTCAGGGGCTACAGTAACGCAGGAGCCTTACCCAGCAAAATCTTAGGGATCTCAATAGAGAATGAAGAACTGAAGGAGCATCTGCCGATCAAAGGTGATCACATCATGACATTTGACTGTTTTCAGCATCTGACCACTCACCATCCTGTGAACAAGTGTTTTGGTGTAAAGGTTTCTTATGAAGCTCCATTGAGTCCTAGGTGTTTTGAGCTAGGAGGGAAACAGACCTAAAGTTCTGAGTCTTCTATCTCTTCCTGTTATAAGTGGCTCAGCAGTGTCCTCATTGAAGGATGCATTTGAAGTTAAAATTAAAGCTAAGCATAGGGGGCCCAGGAGATAGCTCGGTGGAATAAGCACTTCCCTGGCTAGTGCAAGGGCCTGAGTTCAATCCCTGGTTCCACAAAAATAAAGGAAAATAAAGCTAAGCATGTTTGGAAATGTTTGATGTAGAGTCTGAGATGGTAAAGGAACCATGAGAATGCACAAGAAGTAACATATCACCTGCGATTCCACCCAACGAGCAAATTGGGTGACAAGCCAGGAGGGTACTTATCTGAACATTCATTAGATGAGTTTTTCAGTTCTCTACTACTCATTATTGCCCCCTGAGGTCAGCCACAGGTCACACAAAGATATCAAGTGAGACTCTGAATTGCTCATTTTAGCTATCTGTTAGCATTGCCCTTAGCATAGTTTTTTCCAATCTGCCATCCAGAGACCAGCTTTGACCTTTCTAGGGCGCATTGTTAGCAAGGCTTGGCCTCATGAGCGTCCATGAAGAACTAATATGATGTGATGATAATTTCAGGTGGCAGCATTAAAGAAAGGAATAACAAGATATCTCAGTATTTTCCCATCTACAAAAGATTTTATACCTGATACTAGGAAGATTAGGGAATGTGCATTTGATTCTATGTTCTATCCACTTACACACATCATTAAGCAAGTGACTTGTCAAGTTGCATAGATAAGTGACAAATGGGATTTAAACATATATGTGTCTGAAAGTGAAGTCTATCCACCACACTAGGAATGCTCCAAAGCTGTGTGAAGACTTTTCCTGCTGTAGGGGAAGGCCAGGAAGTGGGAGTGTGTGTCTCAGGTACTCTCAAAGTAACTTGATAGATGAATATAACCATAAAAACTGAGACTTATAATTTCTATATCTTAGCTGTCTTATTTCATTTGTACTGAATTATATGAAACTGTCAAACCATAGAAAACTAGAAAACAAAAACTAAGACAAAAGCTGATCTACTCTACAGATGAGTTGTGGAATATCACAGTGCTTCAAACTGCCCCCAAATTTTTAGCTCTCCAAATAACATGGATGCAGCAGAGAAAAGGAGTGTTACCAGGATTAGCCTGTACCTTCTTACCTGTCCATATAAAAGGTGACATAAGAACTTTCCCACAGCCTGGCTCGTGGAGTGGCTGAAATAGCACCCAAGTTCCAGGCTCCTTTTCCAACCCAATTGCTGTCATTTGGATGCTAATTTAATAAGTTTCCTCCCAGGTAGGGTTGGAATAAAGAAAGGCTTTCTAATGGCCAGCTCAGGGATGCCCCTCTCACACCAACTGTGGTCAAATTTATTTTGGGTGTTGGATTCCTTGACAAGATATCACTTGAGTCTTTCAAGGTCTTTTTCTGGTGCTTTCTAACTGACCTGAAGCCGTGTTTTGTTAAGTGATTGTCAGAGGTACAAACAATACAAAACCAGCCAATAGAAAGTGTGTTCTGTTTACACATGTCCTTCAGAACTTTCTCTTTATTATTTTGCCTTTTTTTTTTTTTAAGGGCTATGTATCAGAGGAGCTATAAACAACCATACTGTGCTATAATCACATGTATTTAAATTTATTGTTCTTTTTTTCTCTTTTTGAGACACAAAACTGCTGTGACTTATTTAAACATGTATTTGTGTGAACTACGCATATTAACTTAAATAGCATATATAGTAAGAAATACAATTAAAATTAATGGTGGCTATGTCATAATTGTATCCAAATATTGAAAAGCCAAAATTTATAAGGCTTTTCTTTAGTTTGGGTGTTCATGTTAAAGACAGGTCTCTTAGCAACTGAAAATGTTCTTGTGTTTATTGTGAAACTTCGAAGAAAATTATTAAATTGTCTCTTGGGTCTCTTTTTAAGGGAATACAACTTCAAAGCTTAAAATGTTCACAAGTTGCTATTTGTATAGTTGTGCCACAGAAGGCAAACTATTAGGACCAGTAGTAAACTTGCCAATTTAAAAGGATCAATTTCTCCTACAAAACTCAATCTATCTTTGGGTGCCCTTTCCTTCCTGTCCCTCATTTTTGGTGTACATTTTGTCTTGTTAAAGTGCTGGCCTTGAGTTACTTTCAAAACACTGTTCATAATGCTGACGGACTGCCTTGCTGCATCTCCACTGTAAACACATGGCTTTTGCCAGGGAGGAATAAATCAACCAATTAGAGCTTCTTGTTTTGCAATTTTAACCCAATGATCAACCCTTCTTATCAGAGACTTTGGAAAGAATCAAGAATGTTCTGCCATGTTTTTTCTAGGCAAATTGCCTGTGACTAGATTCCAGGGGCCAAAATATAGACTACTGAGTATCCAATAGGTAATTTATTATTAATTCATTTTCTTGAGTTGTTTCATTAATTAATAAGGAAAGTCTCTGGTCCCTATGTACATGACATTATAAAGGTAGAGACTCTATTCTGAAATAAAATCTTTTACAGTTATTTGATAATCTATATAAAATTTCCCTTAAAACTAAAATAAAATTGTGTTTGATATGTCTAGATAGAAATAATGCTTGGTTTGAAGTTATTTTTTTTTTTTTTACAAAATGAAACTAAGAATGGATCCCTAGAAACGCCTAAGGCAGAGAAGCTTGCCCGGTTAAGCATCAGAGGTGGAGCTGATATTGGTGCCAAAGAAAACCTAGCAAGCTCCACAGACTATGGCTAGGTTTTTGATTGGGTTTATTCATAGACCTCATAAAGATAAATTTTTAATTCAGGGCTTTAACTCAGGTGTCCACCAAGTAAATGCAGAGCAGTTGACTAAGTTCATATTTATGTAAAATACATACAGTGAACACATCTTGTAAGTGTTCTTAAATTGGCTTTGGCCCCTAAAGGCAAAAGAGACTTTGGCCAGTACCTCTTATCTCTTTTGCACAGTTCTTTGTTTGTATTTCATATTAATGACATAAGGATAAGTAACTATGAGAACAGCACCTCTTGGTGCATGAGGGTTGCTCGACACCCTCTGAAGTTCCAACTCTAGCATACCAGACTTGTGTCCTGCCGTCTCTGGTCCTTTTATTTATTCTCTCTCTGTGTGCATGTCTCTCTCCCTCTGGGCACTGCTCTCTTGAATGCCACACACTCTGTAGCTGATAGACGAGCACTGCTCTCTGCTTTCTTTTAAGCCCGAGTCCCTTGCATTTCTCTCTTGAACTCACTTTTAGTTAACCATAAGCCATGACAGGAGCCACTTATTTATATTCCTGAAGTCTAAATTGATTTCTTCAGGTCATCATCTTTCCCTAGTGTCATCTGTTTCACCAAGATCAGGTAGGTCTTTGGTATTTGAGCACTGTAATATGACAGGCAGCATAGTGGCTCCTCACCCAGAGGCCTGCAAACCCTAATTCCAAGGACCTGTTACCTTATCATGTTACATGGGGCACCTTAGACATGTGATGAAGTTAAAGACTTTGACATGGAGAGACCTTTCTGCTTGTCTGAGTGGATCTGATACAATCTCTAGGTGCTTACAAAAAGAAAGAAAGAGGGGCCAGGGAAATGGCTCAGTGGAATAAGCGCTTCCCTGGCAAGCGTAAGGGTCTGAGTTCAATCCCCGGTTCCACAAAAAAAGAAAGAAAGAAAGAAAGAAAGAAAGAAAGAAAGAAAGAAAGAAAGAAAGAAAGAAAGAAAGAAAGAAAGAAAGAAAGAAAGGAAGGAAAGGTCACAGGGTAGGGATGTACAAAAGATTTTGTTTCCCTTGGTTAGTTTTATAGATGGAGGAAGGCGGTCCATAGCCAGAGAATGCTGGTGGCCTTCAGAAGCTGAAAAAGGCAAGAAAATAGATAAACCAAGAACCTGTAAGGGCAACGTAGTTCTGCCGGTGCTTTGAGTTTAGCCCACTATGAGCTGTGAGGATCTTCATATTGAAGAGTTAGAATAACACATCTGTATTGTGTCGAGCCACCATGTTTTTGACAGTTGGATCTAGCGGAGATGAAACTAAGGCTTTCCATTGTGGGCAGCAGTGTATCACCAGGGGCTGCACTGCTCTGGCCTTTTGACAGCCCAGTTGACTGCAGTGGCTTCCCCGGTCAACGGAGCACCTCCGCCTGGGGGCTGCTGTAGTTCACTAGCTCAGCTTTTTACCTTGCTCCTGTGTCATCAGCTAGAGAGAGCTGCTTCCCAGAAAGGGTTTTCTCCTTGAACAAAACAGACTTTTTTCTAAACAAGCTTTTAAAAATGTTCTCCTATTAAAGACTTAAAGACTCAGGCATAGGGCCAGGGAGATGGCTCAGTGAAATAAATACTTTCCTGGCAAGTGCAAGGACCTGAATTCAATCCCTGATTCTGCCAAACAAATTAAAAAAATAAAGATTCAGGCTTTCTCTTCTTAACAGCCATGGATAGATTCATGGGTTGGATCTATATAGACCATGAAATATGCTTAAATTGCCAGCAGCTTAGCCAAAATTAAGGCAAAACTTTTAAATGATTTATTTCCTTCTCACTCCCTTAGGTATACGATACCTAAACCAATGATTTGTTAGTAATATTTGAAACACTGAGTGTCCGTGTCAAAATGGTTAAAAATGTAATTGAAAGAATTCATTATGTAATGAAAATAATGTATTATGACAAGCCATTTCTTGAAAAAATGAGAATATGTTCAAGTCCCCTGAATAATTCTCTGACTTGAGAAAGAAATAGTAAGTTTTTAGCATCTATTACTGTGGTATGATGTAAATTTATCAAATATTTAGCAAATAGTCTTTGAGGGCTGCCTGTGTGCAGAACTTGTAAGCTTGGGAGTATGAAGGTGTGCGTGACAGTCCCTACAGCTTCCTGATGAAGACTCGATCTCAGGACTCTGCTCAACCCTCACAAACTGCCAAACTTTTAAAAATCATTCTACACCATGGGCCCTTGTCTGGTCCTGCCTATGGCCCCTCTTCAGAATTTTGTTAAATACAGAGTCAAATATGTAACACCACAATGGAAATTAACGTTAAAAATATATAAATATAACATAGAAACCAGGTGCCTCTTTTCCAACCCATTTTTACCAACACAAGATCTAACAAGGTTTTGGTCAGTGACACCACACAGGTACTGCAAATAGTGCTGTGAATTGTTGGCCTAAATTTATATTTTTAAGAAGCTAGATGCTATAAAAAAACATGAAAATAAAGACATATTTCTTTTTCATGTACATAAAATATCTTAATTTTTTTACATCCCTTTCCTGTCCCTACCATGCCTCCTCCCTTTATCTCTTGGTTTCTCCCCATTTGCAGAAGATCTCTCTTACTGTTTCCTTGTTTTTATCTATCTATCTATCTATCTATCTATCTATCTATCTATCTATCTATCTATTTATTTATTTATTTATTTGGTGGAACCAGGGATTGAACTCAGGCCCTTGTGCTTGCCATGGAAGCACTTATTCCACTGAGCCATCTCTCCAGCCCCTTTATTTTGATTTTTGATGTATTTATTATGCTTTGGATTTCTCTCTCTCTCTCTTCTTTTTGTGCAGGCTCTCATTACACAGCTCAGACTCGTAGTGATCCTCCTCATATCTGTCTCCCTAGTGCTGGGATTATAGGTGTACGCCATTATGCCTGGCTCAGCACACCCAAGGGTGGGGCCAGCATAGCTTCAGTGCCAGGGATCAAACCCTGGCCCCTGTGTTTACCTAAGCAAGAATTTAGTCCGCTGAGCTATGGTGACAGCCTTGGATTTCTCATTTTTCAAAAAAAAACCCCATGATATATTTAAGCTTCTGTCTTATTTATTTCATCTAATATTATGGTCTCTACATTTTTCTATAAATGACTCAAATTTGTCCTTCTTTATTATGTAGCAAATATACGCTATTATGTATAAGTATTGCATCTTCTTTATCCATTCACCTGTTGATAGATATGCAGGCTGCTTCTAATGCTTAGCTGTTATGAATTGTGCTGTACAGATATGGGTATATATGTATCACTGTAATATTAGGCCTTTAATTCTTTCAGCAAGATAGCTAAAAAGGGGAAAAACTGGGTCAAAAATATTTAGTTGTAGAGCTGTAAGAGGCTCAAGTCAACAACTTCTGACATGGTAAGTTCTGTGGAAAACCCACTACTATTATGGTCTACTTGACTATATTGGATTATTTTGTTGAATTTACACACCTACAATATTTGAAGAGCAATGGAATAGCCATCTCTGACAAAACTAAACAAAAAAAAAGGGAGGGGATATAAATGAAGGACCATTTTGTAGTGATATATATATATATATATATATATATATATATATATATATATATGCAGTAGTTAGGATAGATATACTTTCTCTTAGTTCAATGAGAAGAAAGATTTGTACTAATAGTGTTTTAATAAGATATCATGTCTGCATCTTGTACTATGAGTAACTACTATGAAGACAACAATATGTAATATATTAATTTTTGTAACTGTTCTATTAGCCTGGTTTGAAACTTTCTCATTGCTATTTCTTTCTCAATAAATTAATTTAAAATAATAATAAAGCTGTACATCTAAAGCTAAAAATAAATGTTTAGCTTTGGTGCTCTGAGGAAGCTCCACACTGATTTCCACAGTGGTTGTACTAGCTTACACTCCCTCCCCCACCCTCCAGCCTCGTCACCATTTGTCATTTGATTTCCTGATGATGGCCATTGTTTTTGGAATAAGACAGAATCCATGGTATTTTAATTTGTCTTAAAAATCTCTAATAATCTCTGGTTATTAGAGATTTTTACTTCTAAGAAGCATCTCTTCATTTCAGTTACTCATGTATTTTTAGTTTTTATTTCTTATTCTACTTATTTATTTATTTATTTATTTTGCAGTACTAGGGATCACACTTGGGAACTTGTGCTTACCTAAGAGGTACTTATGCCACTGAATTATCTTCCCAGCCTTTAGTTATTCATGTTTTAACAGGGTCATTTATTTTGGGAGGAAGCCTAATTTTTTTTTAGTTCTTTATGTGTTCTAGATCCCCAGCCATGTTTAAGGATTCTCAGGATCCTAATTTTAATTCAGTATCCCTCATCTAAGTTAATATCAAAGAACAATTTATTTCTTTTTCTTTTCTTTTTTTTTGGAACCTATGATTGAACTCAGGCACTGGCGCTTTCCAGGGAAGTGCTTATTCTATATTCTACTGAGCCATCTCCCCAGCCTCTCAAAGAACAATTTCAAAACAAGTAGATCTTAAACTGTTGCTCCTAAATTGAGATGTAATTATGTTTTTCTAATCATTAATTTTATTTCAATAGGTCACTGATAAGCGTACTACATTTGCTGAAAAAGAAAAAAAGATCTTTGGAGGTAAAAAATGATGGTATGATTTCTGTTGTGTGTTTATTTATTTATATCCTGACTTGTTCCAGAACAGATTTAAGATGATTTGTTCCTGCCTAAGTTCCTGGAACTTAGTTAATTAAATCTTCCTAAAATGTAAATTTAAAATGCAATAACATTATTTGACAAATGGGACCAAATTATTATCATCTTTTGAATAATTATGTGATTGGGAATGTCTACATCATATTTATCTAATCTGCAATTAAATCATTTATATGTGCAATTAAATCATTTATATCCGCAATACATAAATTCGCCTCATCAATAATGGGAAATGTGGCCAATGGCCAAATGTGTTGCAAGAACAAAATGGCCTGTGTCAGGAGAAAGGGTCATCAATGATGTTATAATTGAAATGCTGACAAATTAAACAAGGGCACAATGCATCCTTTCTGCTAGGAAATGACACAAAGACCCTCACACAGAAATGGCATGATTTTGTTTCCCCTTTTTAACATATTCTGCAAGACACGTACGCCTTGTTACAATATCACTCTTAATCACTGGACTTATGGCTTTCTAAACAGTTCTTAGTCTTTAGACGAGAATCTACCTGATTGTGTAAATCTTCTTTAGCATTGTTACCATAAATTTCCAGGTGCAATTTCACACCAATTCAGAAAATATTTACTATGCACCTAACATGTGAAAATTATTTGTGGAGGCATGCATAGCAATGGCACAACATGCAGATTATATGGTCTACAAAGCAAAGCTCTCCCTTTGTCATATTTAAATAAATTCCAAAGACTCTGAACTCTCTACTTAACATAAAAGTACTAGGGCATCATCTTCATCCTTATTTAGGTCCTGCAAAATTCCAGAAGGCTTACATAATAATACAGCACTGGAAACCTCTTCACCACTGAGCTACTGCCTATGCTTAAGTCAATGCAGTCTTTGAATTCTGGTAGCCTTCTGTGGCCATGCTTTGGCAGAACAGAGAAATCTTTGCAGAGAATGGGAGCTTCATCTAATATTGCATTTGGTCTTCTCAAGGGCATGAGATCCGTCACCTTTCCAAGGTGATAACACCCAACTATGTGTGGGCATCAAGAGGCATTATATACTTCCTGGTCTCCCAGGCTAGAAATAAATAGGTTTTTGTTTGTTTGTTTATTTTTTGTGCCAGGAGTCTAACTCAGAACCTTGTGCTGGCCACGCAGGCACTTGTTTCACTGAGCTATCTCACCAGCAATAAGTCTTTTGACATCTTCCAGAGCAAAGAACACAAAACCTTCTTGAAGGGGAAAGAGTGCAAACAATATAGTCAGAACAAACACAAACCATTATCTTAGTAAGTGAGTCTTCCTATATAGATATGGGTTCAACCCATAGGGATTAGGAAACTATAACATCCAGACACTTTTGCATAGTGTCCTATGCTTTATTGAATTCTCAAATAAGTAGGTGTTTGCCAAATGCACCTTCAGGTTAATAAGGAAAAGTTAACAAATAGCAGTCTCAGATTATAACTTTATTACTGTGGTTAATAACACTTAAGCCTGGACAAATTAGAATGATTAGGTAGTTTTTATATATCAAGCAAAATTTTACACTAATTGTGACAGAGAGAAAAACTAATCTCAGGTAGATGACCTCCAAATGATGTAGGAAACCTCCAAATGACACAGGGAAAAATGAGCTCCCGACCTGACCTGGACAAGTTGGTGTTCTCTAAAACTGAAGAATGAATTTTAGGAACAAATGGAGGATATGAGCACAATAGATTTATTGAGGGAAAGAAAGCTCCTGTCTGAGAGAAGGACAGGAGGAGGGCCTGAGCGGGTTATTCCCCCAGGAAGCTGTCTCTTTCAGGGACTTATATAGTGTAAAAACCATGTGGGAGTAAGGTGAAGAGAATGGGAATTCGCTTAGGTGGCGAGAGGTGGGACACTTCTGTGATCAACCAATGGATTACAAGCACCATTGCTCAGATAAAATGGAATAAGATCAGGACCAAATGGGGAAGCAAGTCACGTGGCAAGCAGGCATGAATGTAAAACAGGACTTTATGAGGTAGCCAGCCAGTAGTAGTTCAGTCTCCCTCAGGGTGCAGATCAATCTCGGATGCCAATCTTTTGGTATTTGTTTGATCTTTGGTCTTTAGGTCTGGCCCACGGTGGGAGCATCCATCCTTCCCATAGTTGCAAAATATCTGGTCTTCTGTGTTATCTCTTTCGAGGGCCTGGCCCTGTCTGACTGCCTATAATATTTCTATCTAACTCCACTGCCTGCAACAATTGTTTTCCAACTTTTTAATTAGAGACACATAACAACTGCCATTGCATTAAATACCGGCAAAAGAAAATAAGCTTAATATCTCAGCCAACATAACCTGTCTGAAAATAAATCTGTAGTATTCATTGACTTGGTTGAAATATTGGTGAAAATTTAGAATCCTGATTACTCATAGGGGAACCAGGCTGAATAGCGTTTACTAAGTGTTGACTGAGTGTCAGCTACTTTGCTGAGTAATTTGCATAATGGTTTCATTTCATCCTTTCTTTAATTCCCACTTTTCAGATGTAGCAACTGAAGGCAAAGCAGAGCAGGCAGCCTGCTCTATTGTGCTTAACAGGGCAGCAGAGTATTGACAAGGAGGAGGGCAAAGCACTTGGTCAAGGCAAATTTCTTAGAATGTCTTTTGGGGATAAATGACAACAGGGAGAGTCATGCCAAAACTACATTTGCAGGCAGCAGTTAAATTTCCATTGAAAATGAGCAGCTTATTTAGAATGCAGTGGCTGATGGAGATTAAAGGGCTATAGCAACCACCAGTGGCTGAGTCACTCACTGGTTCCATGATGGGCCACAGTCAGAATTTAAGTCCAAAAGAGCCTGAGTGTAGAATACTCTCACTTGGCCACTGAGGTTAGCTGATCCCAGGTCCAGTTTCTTATTCTGTAATCTCAACTCTAGAACTAATGAGTGCTGAAAATCCTTTGTATGGAGCCAGCAGTGCATTAGGCTCAGTACATAGAAACATGAAAATTGCCTTCCGAGAGGGACATCGAGTGAGACCTGTGAGGGACACTGTGCTCCCTGGATGGGTATCTGACAAGTCTCTCCTGCATTCTAGGTTGGGTTGAAATGGACTCCAACACCAGCTACTTAAAATGATTTGTTTTTGTTTGTTGAGAGAGCTCTGTGTGGGAGTATACAGAAACTGTGGAAGAGACTGCTGGGGCCCAGCGCCAGCTCATCATTGACTTGTATGACTTTAGCAATGGACTCAACCCTGAAGGGTTGAAAAACTTCACAGAGACAGGAGTTTACTTAGCACTTTTTTCTTATTAAGGGGGCGGGGCTGGTGAAGAGCAGATAAAGAAACCCAAATGCTAGATTTATATAAGACAGGTGCTAGTAGAACCCAGCCAAGGAGATTTATCTCAAAACCTTGATTAGTTTCCAGTGAGCACGTGGCAGACACCATACAAGGTGAGACTAACACTTGATTTTTGGAAGCAGCATTAAGTGTTCTGGTGCAACATCTGCTTTTTATTCCCTAGCATAATACATTTTTCATGGCTCTTGACACTTATATGGCCAATCATATAAACCGAGGTGACTTAACTGTTACATCTCCAAATTTATTTTTATAAGCAGGGAGTGACACCCTCACTACCAAATGTTGAAAATGTTGGCAAAGCGTAACTTTGGCCACTGGAGACAAACCACACACCACAGAAGAGTCTTTTTGAAAAAGAAAGATATTACCTATCTTCCAGCAAAACTAGGCCCACAGGCAACAACAATTTGCCAGCATTCACAAGAAACTGAAAGTAAATCTGGAACTGGAGTATACTCATTCAATTCCTATATCCATTCCAGTATCTATTCCAGGCTCTGTACCTACAGTTAAGTTCCAGAACCATGTTTTGAGTCCAACATCCCTAATTCATTTTGAAGTTCAGGTCAACTTTCTTGCTTTCTAACTATATCAAGTCTCTGGAGCTTTTCCTATTTTCAGACAGGAATTGGAACAGTACAACAACAACAACAACAACAAAAAAGCCCTGTCAGTTTTTGCTATAGTTGTTTATGTTAGATGTTTCAAAATTTAGAAGTAATTTCTGAGAGAATGGAATACAGTTAAAGTAGCACTCAGGGAGCTTGTTGGGACTCTGGTTCTGTTCTCATATACAGGGAAGTAGAAGGGCTTTTGAAAACTGGGGAGGAGATGACTCCCTCATACGGGGACCCAGGACCACAGAGTAATCCCCACAACTACCAAGAGAATTTACAGCCGGAATGGAAATGAAACACTTTGACCAAAGTCAAGGCAAGTATATTGTCAATGTCAAGTATCAGATTAAAAGTAAATCAGAGACAAGACGTTGAGGAAGGAAAAACTGAGCCAGAGGCATACAGCCAGGTAGGAACAAGAAGTTACTAAATGCTTTCTATAAGAAGTTAAGGTGTAGTCAGAAGGAGATGGCCGGAGGAGTGAAGACCTGCTTTTGACATTTAGATCAGAGAAGTATCATGTGATTTGCAGCACTCAAAACTAGCCAACTGTAGGTCTTGTTCTAAAGTAGAGCTGTTCAGGGGCTGGGAAGATAGCTTGTTGGTCTAAGTGCCTGCCTGGCAAACGCAAGGACCCAAGTTCAATCTCTGGTACTACAGTACACAGTGCTGGCTCTGAAACCCTGGGAATCACTGTGACAGCCCCAAAACTGGGCTTGGTGGCACACACTTGTAATCCCAGCACTGGGGAGGCTGATATAGGAGGATCACTATGTGTCCGAGCTGCATAGTGAAACTCTGTAACAATTAATTATTTATTTATTAATTTTTAAAAAGAGCTATTCAGGGAACTAAGATGGCCCGTGAACAATGAGCTTCACTTAAAGTATAACAACCTTGCTCTAACCGCACTACAGGGCAGAGTCAGCCAGGGCGGAGTAACGACCTTCTTCCAAGCGCACGGTTTCTTCCAGCTTTTGAACCTGACCATTTTGAAAGTTGCTGACAGTTCAGAGGTCAACAAACTATTTCTGTAAAGGAATAAATTGCAAATACTTCAGGCTTCGCGTGCTATTGCAGCTCCATTACAAATACTCAGCTTTGCCTTTGTAGCATGAAGGTGACCGTATGTGATACCTAAATGAAGACAGCGCGGCCGACTCCGCCATCCTGCTCCATCCCGCCCACGCCCGCCCAGCCCCTGAGTCCGGCCAGAGACAGCGCGGCCGAATTGTCATCTTCCTCCATCCCGCCCACGCCCGCCCAGCCAGAGACCAGCCTGAGACAGTGGCTGACTCCAGCGGCCTCCTGGTTCCCGTGCCAAGCTCTCCCAGTGAGAGCGAATTTACAGGACTCACCAGGCTTCCCAGATCAGTGAGAGTGTGGTGAGTCTGAGGGAGAGCCTTTGGCTCCTTCCCACGCGCGCTACGCGGATCCCTGTCCCTAACCCCTCCAAGCCAGTGACTGGCCTGAAACCATAGGACCCACTCACCAACATCCCTCCCCGGATCTCCTAAAGCCCACTGATTGAGGGGGAATTTCAACGATTCTCTGGGCATCAAAGGTCAGTGAATGTAGAACCTCAGGCCCATCGTGCCTGAGATACATTTCCCAGGGATTAAGCTGCCAGTCACCCCCCGTGGCCCGGTGACAGCTCCAGGCACACTGTGCCAGAGAAACATTTCTAGGTGGTTACTGGTCCCACCCCACAGCCCCAGACCCAGTGCAGGTCGGCCTGGAGTGAGAACTCCAAGCCTGCCACACCAGAGGGGCATTTCTCAGCAATCCTTGGTCCCACGCTACGGACTGAAACCCATCACAGCCTGGCCTGTGAGTGAGGGCTCCAGGCCCACTGCACCAGAGGGACCTTTCCGAGCCTTCTCGGGTTACGGCCTGTAGACCCGGACCCAGCACAAGCTGGCCAGCTCAGTACAGCCTACTCAGTGAATAAGATCATCCACTTTGCTTTTGTGAGCCCAGAAGACCCACCAAAGCCCAAGCCCACCCACCTGGGGAACGACCTGCCGGGAACCAACAGAGGAGAACCAAAGGAGCTGCAGCAAAAAAGGAACTGAACACAACAGCTAGACCCAGGATAGGCATACCTGGAAAATCTCAAACTTAATAGACTGGCACCCGAATCTCATAACAAGCTAAGGTTATAGCTGCACCAAAGCTCTACACCAAAGGTCAAAGGTCAGTGCTATACAAAATGACAAAGAGAAGGGGAAAAATGCAATC